>JAGDQP010004809.1:0-28744 GCA_022664845.1 Lepisma saccharinum
TGGTACTCCGGGAGGAAGGAATTCTTCACTTACCAAGAACCGTCATAACCCATGTTTGCAATATTATAGCTCGCTACAGCAAATTGGCATGACATTAAAGAACAGGACTCATTGCTTGTTTTCCATTATGATTCTAGATGGTACAACGAAGTTTTACAAAATTTACTTCTGAAACTTCAGTCGGATATCAGAAATTTCAACTGTGTTCTCGTGACCAGATACTAGTAGAAACGTGTCAGATTCCAAGTAGCAGACTACGAGATAAGATTTCCTTTCGGACACAGAGAAACAAAATAGATTGTTCTTCTCGCGGTTCTTTCTTCCAATTCCAGGTTTATACCGTCCTGATTAAGAAGACTGTTTTGCAATTTATTCCATACTCAAGTAGTTGTTCTGGGACCTGGGGTAAAAATAGAAACACACAATTTTAGTTAATACTTTTTCAGAGGTACTACAACAACAGAAAGAAGTACTATTTCACTGCTAGTATTACACCCAGCTCCTCAACAACCACTAATACTTATACTATCACTACCCCTAATATTTCTGCTGCCCCTATTGTTGAAACAGCAGTAACTACTGCTACTAACAGCTTCTATATTGCTACTGCCATTACTTGTATAACTATGACAAAAATCTACTATTGTTACTAGCTTCAATATCTAATACTTTTATCAAATCTTCTGCTACTACAACTAGTAATAATACTATTACTACTTTAATATACCTAAAATCTCGAGACTAACGCCACCTATCATATATCAAATTTGAAGAGTAGCTAAAAAAGGGGATGCCAATTTAAAAAACAAATGAATTTGCACTCTTAACAAGTACTACACAATGACAGTTAACCACTAGAAAAGTTTCAACGCAAAAGAACAAATAATTTACAAGGTATAGCAATTTTTGGAGTATTAAAAACATGGCGGTAAATGCGAAAGTAAAACTTTAAAAAGCGTTTTACGAGACGACACCTTTCATCGACATCTCTCTTCCTTTGCCTGGAAATAATTCAACCGTTCTTAAATTATGTGCTGGTTTAATTTTAATAATCAAATATCGTTACCATGGAAAGAGCAATTATAGTTAAATTTTAATAAGGATAAAACATGCAATGTAGTCCGGTGTATCGTCGTACCTATGTTTACATTGAATCGGTTTTACTAATTCTAAAGCGATGCTAGAATATGTAACCAATACCAGGATTACCATGCGTCCGTATTTTGTACGGACAATCCGTACTTTAAAGTCTCTGTCCGTGTCCGTGCTTTTCACTTTGTCAGTTGTTGACATTTAATTATTTTAAATTCACATATTTCCACAAATACATTATCATACCATTTATAAAGACGTTACACATACACGTACATTTCTTCTATAGCATTAAACTGTAGTATAGACTAGTATTTGTTATTGCCTAGCAATGTTCATACAGTCTTTGTTATCGCCTAACAATAGACCTATTCTTGAAACACAAATGTATTGAAACTTAATGACCAGAAGTTCCTCTGACCTTGGCAACAGAAAAGACAATCACCTTTGATTAGAAGCTAACCAATTAATAGTCACACAACAGGCTGTCACTTCTGTGTCCTTGTTGGCTTCCGACAGTGTGTGGAGTATCCAGTTGCTCAACTTGTACGCCTTCTTTATACGGTGCAGGCGAAGTCTGACTGTTTCATGAGAAACTCGAAGCACTAGCCAAGTTCACCACATGTTTACCTGCTGCCTTATCTATGACCGCCTTCAGGTTCTGTAGGAGATCATCACACAGGACAAATCTCTCCGACCTGAGTTTTTGGAACCAATGCCCGGTGGTGTGTTCATTCACAGCATTATTTTCAAAGGCGTGACTTATTCGACGACTTGAATCGGCTACAAACAAGCCCACCTTAGTCTTAAAGCAGATAAACCTGAACGAGCTGTTTCGACACCTCCATTTGTATTCACTGCCAGTCTAGCTAACACTGCTAGAATTGCACAAAGCGCCTGGTTTAGTCACGGTCATTGGTCCCATTCTCACCGCGATCCCTAATTTGTCCGTATTTAAATCTGCAAACATTATGGTAACTCTAGCAATACTTGTTTCATTAGCATGAAAACGGTAATTAGGGTGACATTCTTTTAATGACTGGCACATCTATGATGCTAGGACAGGTTGGAATCGGTCTAATCGTTCAAACATTATACTCAATTAACAGTTAAATTGCTTACGTCTAGTTACCACGGAAACAGTTTAGAATAACGATCAAGCATTGGTAAAGCCTGTAGCGTATAATTTAATACAGCTCCTACACAAGGTGCCTTTTATGAAATCCCAAAAGCACAATTCGTGGTGACATATTCTCAACCAACGATTCCTCCGTCATTCAACAGACAAGACTGCACGATTCATTCTGTTAGTTTTAACATCCCTCTCGCAAAGAAAAAGAAAAATGGTTCGAAAAAATAGCTTCACATACAGAGAAGTAATACAATCCGATATTGGTAAATGTCTGCAAGGGTTGGGCGATTGTAAATATTCAGGTTTCATGAAATGTGTGTAGTAAATTCGTACCATTTCAGTTTAGAAAAAAAGAAATCCTTCCATTAGTACCTTGTTCGAAGAAAATGACTCATAACTCATAAAATAGAAACCCTGATAATTCATAAAATTCAGTTTTCATATTGCGAGCAAAAACAAAAAACAAAAAAACAAAAACAGGTTCCCAACCTTTTTCCTCTTGCTGCCAATTAACTACTAAGTACTAACTGAAAGATTTAAAATGCTTTTTCACTATTCTTTTTATTGTAACAAAGAAACAAAAAAAAAGCTGTAGTTTGAATGAAAAAGCTACAACTTTGATTGTTTGATCGACATACTTAAAAAACAATTGCCAAATCAATTTGAACTGGGCTTTATTGCTTAAAAGGGATTTTACTTAATGTTAAGAAATAACTCATATTACTTCTAAATGTAAAATTGTAACTGAAAATACTGTATTTCATTTTAAGAACGTAGTTACTTTAAATACGCAAATAATGCAGAAAACAAATATCTTTCTAATATTTCTGATACCTTTGTCCTCCAACCCCAGCAGCAAACACGTTAATTAAACGTTGATAAATCCGTTGAAAAGGTGAACATTGAACGGTTTTATCAACGTTTGATCAGCCCGTGTGTTACTGGGGGAGGTATTAAGACACAGAGAAAAGCTTAATAAATACATTAAGCATAAGTCCGCTTCAGGATTTCTTACTGATCTCAATAGTATACAAATCTCGCGGTAGTAAATAGGAGAAAATTTAAATATTAGTTCTCCAACTTCTACCTAAGGATATCCTACAATTCTAATTCAATACATGAAACAATACTACTACTCCTACAACTACCAAGGTTTCCGCCAGGATTTTCAGTTGGGGGGTGAGGTGTAAAGTCAAAATTGGGAGGGTATAAGTGAAGATTTGTACGGTTTCTATCTAATTTTCACAGCATAAATTTTAAACTTGGGGGGGGGGGGTTGTTGTCGAGACTTTAAGGAGTAAACACCACCCGCAGGGTTGTATGTGTCTGGCGAAATCACTGACAATTACGACTAACACAGAAGGCAAGAGTTTGAGCACTTCCCAAACCGAAAGTCGTGTTAATACTATGAGTAGTTAAGCAAAGTTCCACAAGCGGAATCATCCTTGTTTTGAAAACTTAACTGTGGTTTAAAACTTCGATGCTATCAATACCTGAAAAATAGTCATATCCAAAAATTACTTGATGTATCATATTACTGATAAAATTTTAATTATTCAATCAAATGCCGATACTCGGAATCTTCTGTTCTCTTAAACAATGTCACATAATTTAGAATATTCACTGAATGTACACAATTTATTCGTATACTGCAATTCAACTTTATCATTCTTTTAGGTAGTAAGTTTAATTTAACTTCGGAAATGCAATACGAAACTTAAATAGATGACTAATTTCGTAAAATACATTAACAGTGATATCTATGTGTCTAATATAGAAAAAATTCAGAGTCATGTACACACTCAGGAATTCCAAACCAAGAACTAGTAACTGGGCCAGCCATGTCAGGTGACCAGTGTGGTTCAAATTTAAACAACCAATCAGAAGCTGATAAAAGAAACATTCAAAACCAAGCAACCCTTAAGTCTTTTAAACAATCATAATTACCAAGTAATGCAAAATCTCTTTCAAAGCTATACAGACTTAAGCGGTCGATACCAATTTGAATCTCGTGAAGATATTTTATAGTACAAAATTTTGTAAATATTGCAAGCGTTACAGGTGTTATACCCTATATCATTATGCAGAAAATAAACATTGATAACCTTTACTTTATTACGGTCATTTTAGTGGCTATGACCGAATTCAATTCTAATGCTTTCAAATATCCACAAACATCCACGTGCTAGGTAGGAATCGACCCCGAAATATTCTCCATGCCTCAGACACCTCAGACATCACGACGAACAATTGTGGGAACGAATTAGTGAAACTTATAGCACATAATGTGCGATTATTTATTTAATATATGACTTTGATAAATAACCAAGCAAGTGGCAGTTAACTTAAAATTCCGATCCTGCTAAAAAAAAATGGAGAATTATATCCCTAACGATGTCAATTCTGGTTGGAATAAATTTAATCGTTGCTGTCTGAGCCTTGTTCCCGTGGAAACTGTACAAAGTTACTATTTTTTATACTCAAATGCCACGGAAACCAATACTTGTTATCATCACGAAATTTGATTGCAATCGATTCAGGCGGTTTACATGATGCATACCCCCCCCCCCCCGTTCAGTTCAGTGAACTTAGTAAATTCTATTTAATTATTGCCAACGAATGAGGAAGTTAATAACATTATTGCTGTAACCAGATGATCTTGGATTGAATGTCTGTCTTCCATTACACTTGAAGTTTAATGATAGGATGCTTAAATTATAACACAATGTTTAATTAAATAAATGTGTTCAAGAGAAATGGGAAGTACAGACGCAAAGAGATCAAAGTCTATTTTTATAGTAGAGGCCGATATAGCTTTGTGAAGTCCATAAAACTACATGCAGTCCAAAATGTTCACTTTGAACCTGCCTCTTCATTATTATACTGGAGCCAAATAGTTCCCTTTAAGACCTTAGAGTTGCTATAACATGTCAACTTGAACTTAAAATGAACATTGATAATTTTACTGCTAGACTTTTTAAATACTCACTTACAGGATGATTTCTTTTTTCCAGACTGAAATATGAAGAAATCTTCCACTCTTCTGCTGGGACTGGTCCTGTGCCAGATTCTCTTACTCACAGCTGCGGGTAAGTTTCAGATTAAACCCTTTCAATTTGAAGAATTATGGACGAAATGAAGTAAGCTTTTTGTCAACTACGTATATAAGGTCTGTTCATTTAATTCTCGAACATATATTGACCACCCTGACTGATTGTTAGGTTTCTTCAAGGTTTTCTCAGTCACTCCAGGTAAATGCCAGAATGGTACCTTGAACCTAGGCCCTCGCTGCCCCCTTTGTGTATCCTTTCCCCTCTCCTATACCGACCGGAGCCTTAGATGACCAAAGCCTGAAATGAAATTAAAAGTTTCGAATAGATATCTTTTCTTTTTCTTCAAAAATTGTTTAGTTTAGTACCACAAGTCATACTGCCAGTGGAAGTGACAATATCTCAGGATGCCCCTAGCAGCACATACGTACTTTAAACGTTGATAAAACAGTTTAATGTCCGTTTAATGATTCTACGTTTTTTGGTTGAATAAACCGTTGAAAAGGCGGATATTAAACGGTTTTATCAACGTTTTATACACGTTTGTGCTACTGAGGACCATACTGTATTACCGGTGGCACGTTAGTGCTGCGTTAGACGTGGAAGTGTCGTTATATGAAGTCACTCGTCGAAATGTGTCATGGCGATACTAAAAGAATAATGCGAGTCTCTTTTCTCCTTTTCTTTTAAGCTGAGAAAATCAGCCTCACATGCATAAAATGTTGATGACAGCATTTGGCGTGGAGTCAATGGCCCGGTGAAAACACTCAAATAGTATTCGCGCTTCAAGAAAGGTCAAATATCTGTGAAGGATGATCCTTGTCTCAACTGCCCCCTATCAGTCGGATTGAGAAACAATTTCCGAAGTCAATACTTTCCATCGATCAGATCGTCTACTGAATGTTCGGGAAAAATGATGCAAAAACAAATAGATTGTGTCATCAGATTTTACGTAAACTCCCGAGGATTAGCTATTAGTCGATAAAATTGTTCTTCGGCGTCAACACTGGTCTCGGACTTCTTGGCCAACAAAAGCGAAGTAATGCAAGTAAAAATTCTATTCTCATATTGCAGAAAATCATTTCTACCGTCTTGAATGGTGAATTGCCTGGGCATATATAAATATCAATATAAACTTAAGTAACGATGAGCAAGCTCAAAGTATCGTACGCAACTAACAACTTAACGTATAACTCTTCATCTGTACATATAATCCAGGCTATTAGGATTCGATCTGAAGTCTCAAACTTTGTTAACTAAACTCGGGCACTAGTTACGATTCGCGTTGAATAAGTTTTTTTTTTTTTTTTCAATAAGCTTTTCTTACACATTGATATCGTCAGGTCGAAAACGCTGGAACGATTTGCTTGCTACCACTGTGGCCTTTCTCTTAACACTAAAAGTTTCATCTGGGCGAACGTAGTGCTGTTACAGCTCACAGAATTTTTAACTTTATCTTACTTAATGTTTCGCTGGTTGCTACGGCAACACTAAACACATTTTAGAAAATAATGTAACAGCACTTTGACGTAACACACATGCTGAACGACGACAGTTTTTTTTCTTCACCGACGACGTATGCCAGTGTCACGTCAGGTTAAATATCTCTTCACTTGTTCTATGATACCTACATCACGTCACCAAAGACCAATTCACTCGGCGTTGCATGTTTCAAATAACGCGTGCCTTCAATTGAATTATGAAAAATAATATGAAACCATTAATTTATTAATCGCCCTAGTGCAAGTTTAAGTGGCCATGACATTTAACAAATACTTTGTCGGATTTATGGGTTATAGGAAGGATTCGAAATTAACTTTTGGTAACACTGGCCCTAGTTATTTTTTTCTTCATTAGTCCTACAAAAATCTTACTGGTCCTTTTTCAGATTCGGTCAATAATTGTAATTAGCTTAATTTTTTAGTCCACGTCATTGTATTTATTAAGCTACAGGCCAAATACCAAATACGAGAGAATAATTATAGCCCTGTAAAGATTCTACATCAAAGCAAGATTATGCTTAACAAATAGGAATACCTGATGTCTGAATTATCACACTTACTTTGTTTTCATTACACTAGATATCTTCTTCGGAAGAATCTGCAGGGAGTCTGGGGCCGTAGGGAGAAATATTAGGGTGTCTGGATCTTTCTCCTTTGTCTATAAAGAAGGATACTGCCGGAACAACGTCATAATTACACAATGCTGATTCAGTGATAAGACGGTTTATTTGCGTTACATACAAGTTATGTTAACTATTTCCGGCACTTTCGGCAGAGGTGTTGATCGGCTGATATTAGTTCCTAAGATTCTGCGATTTCACGATTTTTGTTTTCTGTTTTTGAAAACACAAAAAAGAAAGCACTTCCATTAAACGATATTTACAGTCTACAGCTATGTTTATTAACATATTGGAACTTTAGAAAGCACTGTCCCACTGACATTTTTGAGTTATTGGTCCTTGGAAATTTTTACTAGTCATCGGCCAATGGACCACAGGTAATTTCGAGCCCTGGTTATAGGGCAACAGTTACTTTCGTAAATAATTTCGGACTGTCAGTTACATAATGTTTGGGTCTACTTGATTAGATCAAAGGAGGCGAGTACTGGGGACTCAGGTACATACACGATTAAAGGCATTTACTATATCTTAGATCATTATTGGCGTATATGGAAGTTCAAAGGCAAAAGGAGAATGTGCCTGTAAAACAGTAATCATAACTTTGGATGCATATTTCAATATTTATATATAATTACATTCAAATGTTCGTAGTAACTGGAATAACAATACAGTCATAAATACATTAATATTTTAAGAATAAATGTCATACTTTTTTTTTTTTTCAGAAAAAATAAATTGTTCTGAAAAACGTATGGTCAAGTTATCGCCCAGACGTTGATTGTCAAATGTTATCAACAAAATACAATATTACGACATCAGTGACACCTAACAACTTTCAGAAACACAAAGACCGTTTACACTTTTTTTTCTACAGAGAAAAACACAATTTTCGAGGTGAACTGCTTGAACGTTGAGGTACGAATGCGGAAATTCCATAACTCTTTTGGCGTAGAAATAAATTGAATGGTAACTTCAGTCCTAGGAACTTATGTGGGAATTTTTGTGTTGAATTTTAACGCTTTCAGAGCCTAAATATATAAAATATGTGATAATTTTCGTCCAGGTTATGAATTATTAAAGGAAGCGAACACTACTGGGTCCACTCCACTCCTTAAGGTGGCTCTTCTGCTAAAGTGTAGCCTAGCAGACTTGGTCAGTATATATTACTGGGTCGAAAATCCTTAAGAAATTCTTCAGAGACTGTCATACATGTCAAATTCTGGTCGAGTGTAGCTGATCTTCGGTCTACATTCGAATCATTTTACTTATCAGATGCGTTTAACATGTTGCCTAGTTTTCAGTCGTCACTTTTACGCTTCACTGGTTGGTAAATTTCTTTTCAGAAGCAAGGACGAAAGTAAACACAAAGTTGAACAAATTCTGTAGTAATATGTTCAAATTGTATTGTTTGTGTATTGGCCTACTTAATCCTGCATTGAAAGATTTAAAACTTGACAATATTGTGAGCGTATCTGGTACCTGAAAAGATTGTCTTATGGAACCATAGTTGAAAGTTGAGCGCAAATGGCAGAATTCACGAATGCCACCTGTTGTGTTATTTGCACGAAGATCTTGCAGACTTTGTCAGAACTGATTCCAACAGTAAGCAAGCAACATCTCTGAATGTAATCCCTAAACTGTGACTTGCCAGTTTCTCAGAATAAAAGTTGAATGCTAATAACAGCATAGGACAAAGTTGTGTTGTGATCTTTCATGCCATGAAGTCAACAAATGTAAATTGTAAATGGAAATGTACTTCCTTCCTCACAGTATGTTATAGAATTGACATGCCAACAATGTTGTGAATTATGGTATCAGGAAGAACGGAAATATCTTTAGTACAATTACAACATTATACCAGTAAATTGGTTAGCAGTGTAGCCACGTATTTGCATTATTGTAGTATTTGTTTACGATATTAAACACCTCGACGAAACTAGTGTTTCAGTGGTGTTATTAAATCAGGAACACAGCATCATCTCGATATGTTGTACAATATATTTATACAAATTATAATTCTTTCCTTTTCTTACAGATAGTCTTGATCGTTGCCCAACTCTGGTATGTCTAACAGCCAGCTACCATCCATGTGAGAAGAGTAAGCATTGCCGCATTGGAGAGAAATGCTGCAAGAACTGCCGAGGATCAACATCATGCGTTCAAAGAGGCTGGCTAGGATGAAACCAAAGAGGTATTAATATCAGATATCAGTGGACATGTTCGGAAAGTCCGAACGAGATTAACGCGTTAATCTCGGTTTTTCACGAAGCGTTCGGAAATCACTTTCGTGACGTTCGTTCATTTAGTTAGCCGTTCGGAAACTCACTCTCACAAGGGACATCACTCAAGTGTCCGGCTCCGATTTCAATGTAATTTTATTTTCTGATAGAGGGCATGTATGTATTATGTCTGATGACAGAAATTATTGCCATGGCGCGCATGCTTTTTAAAATTATTAAATGTTGAAGGGTTGTCATGTAATTATTTACAGGGTAAGGCAAAAGTATCTTAACACCTCTTGTAAACTACGTGTGAATCATAAAAAGTGAAAAACATACATGTGGGTTCATATTTGTCCTAGGGAAAAGTCGTATGGTAAGTGTGAGCTTGACGGCAGCCATCTTGAAATCCGCCAACTTGAATCAGAGTCAGTTTTCGAAAATGAAAACCATAGCATTTGACGCCTCATTGTAACAGCAAATTTTCGCACAAATCCATTGGTATGTTTATTTTTGCCCTATAGGTAACCAGTACGAAGTTAGGCTCCTGTTTACTACATTTATTGATTTTGCGAATTATTGTCAGTGCATGAATAGTGTTGGGATGAGCTTCCGCCACTCTTTCTGAAATTTTAAGTGTTGCTTTATGTAGTGATGTAGTTATTTATTTCAAACCACAAAACAGGAAAAGCCTATAGTTTTCTTTCCCATATTTAACACTTCTTTAAGCTATGGAATATTGTTAGATGTCACGATTGACACTAGATAGCACCAGTGGGAAAACGATGAAAGAGTTCAGGAATTCATTACCTAGGAGCTTCTTAACTTAAAGCAAGAATACTATAGATTATAAAATTATTGTGTCTAGGAAAGTCACTCTTTGATTACTTATATTATGACAGTCTGTTCTAAAGATTTTAGTTGAAGTACAAGCTCTTAAAGAAAAACACATTATTTTAGCTTTCATAAAATCTGAGTACATTACGTTGTTCTTTCAAAATGTGAATTGCAACTTTCATTTGACTCTTGTTAAAATAGTTTATTTGTCTATCTATTGGTTTCCCTTCTTCGTGATAGAATTTTACAAAGAAAGTAATTCCTTGCAATTTGTTATACAGAGCTTCGTTCTTATAGGAGTAGACAGAATGACGCTAATTGGAACATTTTGCTCGTGACTTCGTTGGCGATCATGGACATTTTGAAAGATTATATCAACTTGACAAATAATTATTTTACCTAAGAGAATAGATTTATTCTACTGTTAACCAAATACAACGAGTAGATTACTTCGTTCGTTATACAATTATAACAACACAAAACTTAAAGCGTATAAAAGCTATTTCTCAAAAGAAAGGTTCTATATATGTTAGTAAATAACGTGTTATTGTTTGAAGAGAACGTCTCGAAGATCGTGTCCGCAATTATAACCATAGCTTCTATTTTTATTTATTCCTTTGATATGTATGCGAGTCTGTGTCAATCATTACCATGACAATAGTTTGGAGCATTCGGAAATGACGAAGAAAACAGATTTCACGAAAATATATTTCAGCGTTACGATTATACATTCCGTGAACTTCGTTACGAGTTTCCGAACAAACCCAATAATTCTATTAGACACTTTACATCATGTACGTATTTCAGCCATTTTTGGCTCACTTGTATACACATGGTGAATTCAAACAATAATTCAACGCAGGGTTATAATATTTTGTTTCATTTCCTGTTTGTGAATGCTTAATGCGAATTAGCATGGTTGAAATTCGATCTTGTTTCTTTACAAAGTGAGTTGCGATAACCATGTAAAGCCCGCCACGTAGTACTGTCTATAGTAGGACGTGGGTACTAGGCAACTCTTTGGTCATTCAAATTGATAGTTGGAAGTGTTTACACAGCTCAGTTTAGCTTCTTTCCTCCAATTTGCTTCTAATTATAATCAATACGCTTGTAGCTTTTGACGAACGAATTTCAAATTAGGGATATACGTTCTCAGAAATCGAGTTGTAACGACCCATGGACGCTTCAAGTAGTGTGTTTTTGTGTCCTCTTTCCTCTGTCCCTTTAACCTTCTCTTGTACTTTGTTACCTATTGCTGAAACACTTAATTATTGTAGCTGGAATTATATCTTGTACTTGACGTTCAGACCTATTTTTTTGTTCATAGAGAAAACAGAATTGCAAGCTGTTGTAGGACAGGAATTCAATGAACAGATTTTTTTCAATTTGATTCAATGCTCGGATTGAAATGAAATTTGGCAAATTAATTACTTATTAGGTAAGGTATTTAAATATTTATCCGGACTCAGCCAAATTTGCCTAAAAGCCTTAAAAAAATGAATTTAAATTAATAATTTTCTCTGTCAAGTACGGTCATAATTAGGTTGCTCAAAGGGCCCACGAAAACGGGAATTTTTAAGAAAACTTGCTAATTATTCTTAATCTGTTTATCTTGCATTCTTTACATTCTTATGTGAGTGATAGTAAACGAAAGCCTGTTTTATTGTGATTAATATCTAGTATGAGTCTTAAGTCTGCGATAATTACCGCAAGACTTACATACGTTTTCCTGAAAGTCAAAGATTTATTAAAACCTCTGATTCGAAAGGGTTACGTACGCTTGCAGAATAGACAAATATTTATGAAATGGGATATTTTATATAGCACACAATATTCGAAAAAAAAAAAATCATTTAGATATCCAGATGTGAATTTGTGAGTATTTGTGGGACAATAAGAATATTAAAATTATTTTATATATTAAAATTACTCCGACATGAATATTTTCATAAATGATGTATAAATATATTAAATATATTCCTTTTTATACTTAGGAATATTCATAACACATTCATAGAATCTGACTCTGCTCTGCGGGATATAAGTATTCTTTTTTTTTCCCCTTTATAAAAGATATCACCTTTTACCACCACTTTGAAATGTCACCTCATTGGTCTATTTGGAGAACTTTTATTTAGTTTACAGTTTCATTAAATTGTAATATATAAGTTGAATTTTTAACTAATATTTCACTATATTTTATTGGAATGTTCTTACACAATTGCATTAATTTTTAGATGAAGAAAGCGCTTTTTTAAATATGTCGTGTACACAAATAAAGAAACAAAGAAATAGGTTCTTTGTGAACACTGTACATTCATAAAATCTAATTTTATAAAGAAAACAAAACATATTTAATCAGTCAAAAGGGCATTGAAATATGCATGAACAAAATTAAAGGCAAGCCTTAACGAAACAATATGTTTTGTGTAAGATTGCCTGTTCAAATGAATGATGATGTAACAAGTACGTTTACTACCTCTCCGTACTGCTTATGCGTCTCATAAATAGGATATGAGAATATTGTCATAGATTATGTAGTGATGTCCTACTTTTGCTTGTGGTTATTAACGTTTTTCTATTCTTATTCCTAAGATATCTCAGACAAGTTCGGCAAAATTGAGGTCCGGAGACCTGGGTGGCAATTGCATCCAATTAATGTTCTTACTTTCAAACAATTTTGTTTTTGAGTAGCTGTACGTGGGCTTGCATTATCGTCCATACAAACAAATCCTGGAACATTTGCAGTCTTAAATAGTCAAAACATGATCTCGGCTTAGTATCTCTGAAAGTAAATGAGCCAGCCCCAAAAATATGAAGGTAGATTATTTTGCTGTTCATACTTAGAGACACACGACATCAGAAATTATTAGATGGATAATATTGGATCTCCGAGGGAGTCAGTATATGCTAAATCTGGAATCATATAAGGACAAGTATACTACCGGTTCTTCTGACATCTGTTATCTATCCGTGATTCTCGGGTAATAGACCTGATGAAATGTGAGGTTTGCTTCAAGCTTTAAACGTTATTCAGCGACGTCGTCTTCAGGTAATTCCTGAAAATGACGTCGCTGCCTGAAGTTGAAAACTTGAAGCATAGTTCACACTTCATCTGGTCTATTACCCGAGAATCATGGATAGATATAAAGACAAATTTTATATAATTAATTGAAATTGTGACTTCATTATAAAGTAATTCTTTGAGCAAGTACAAACTGAATATAGACTGCAGGTTTCGTTGCATCAAACAATCCTTAATCCTTTGAACCAGCAAATGCTATGGACCCTGCGAGCTCAAAATAGAGTTGTGGTGTTATTTTGCAATTAGAAATAAATGTTGGGCATCTTGCGATATTGTAGTTCTTTACAACATATGCTAACGCTTCGAGAGACATAGTTTTATCTCTTATTCTTTGGAGATGTATTGACGTCGTGATCGTGATACAGTGCCTATTTTGACATATTCATGTACCGGTATGTGAATATATCTGATTGGGTTTGGCCTACCCTTAATTCGATTAATATGCTACCAATTTATTGAAAGGTTTTCGACAATGGTTCCCAAACGTTTCCTAACCACAGGTCTTTTGAAAAGCACAAAAAATTATTGTGTGCTCGTTCCCGTATATGATAAAATAAGCAAAACGTAATTGTAAATGATGATAATTGTGATTAAAGCTGATTTATCTCAAGACCAGCTTATGATCTGCAGATCTCTAGACAAGATGAACCAGTGGTGGTTTTGCTATTGATTTTCATCACTTTCAAGTTGACCCAGATCATTTGGATTTTCACCAGAGATAGAATAAAATTTCCATTGAGTGCAAGGCCTGAAAGGAACAACTACATCCACCGGAAACACTATGTCTGGGACGATTTCATTCTTCCGCTTCTTCTTTCTCTCCATCTTTTCCCACCTTCGTGAGGTCGACGTTTCTGATGAGTCTTCTCCACAAAGCCCTGTCCTGAACTTCTTCCTCTGACAAACCTTTCTCCCCGAGATCCTTCTTAAGCCTATCCATCCATTTCCTCCTTGACCTCCCTCTACCTCTCTTGCCCTCCACTTCCATTGCCTTCACTCTTCTGACTACATAGTAATTTGTTCTCCTCATTACATGTCCATACCACTGCAGTCTTCTTTCTTGTATCTTCTTAGATAACTCTACAACTTTCGTTGTACCTCTTACTCTCACATTTCTCACGCTGTCTCTTCTTGTTATCCCACACATCCAGCGTAGCATTCTCATTTCGGTGACGTGTAATCTCTTTTCTTGTGCTTTCTTTATTGGCCATGTTTCTGCTCCGTACATCATTGCTGGTATAACCATTGTTTTGTAAATCATCCCTTTATTCTTCACCGTGATTCTGCGGTCGCAGAGAACGCCACTTACTTTCTTCCAATTTCGCCATCCCGCTTGCATTCTGGGTGTTATTTCCGAGTCCAAATCGCCATTCCCAGTAACAGTCGAGCCTAAATATTTGAAACTTTTCACTTTATTCAATCGTTCTTGCAACATCACTTCTCCATTTCCTTCTGCGTTAAACTCAAGATACTCAGTTTTCTTTCTACTAATCTTTAGGCCTCTATCTTCCAGAGCCTTCCTCCAACTCTCTACTTTCCTTTCAAGTTCTACCCTATTAGTATTGCATAGTACAGTATCTTCGGCAAACATCATACACCAGGGGGCTTCATCTCTCACATCCTGAGTTATAACGTCTATGACCACGTTGAAGAGGTACGGGCTTAAGGCTGAACCCTGGTGTAATCCAACCATAACAGGGATTTGGCGTGTCAATCCCGCACTACTTCTTACCTGAGTTCTAGCTCTTGTATACATATCTTGGATTATCTATACATATTTCTCTGGCACTCTTTTCTCCCTCAAGCATCTCCATACTTCCTGACGTAGTACTCTGTCGTAGGCCTTCTCCAAATCAATAAAGACCATATGCAATCCTTTTTGCTTTTCCTGATACTTTTCCTTAGTTTGTCTTAATTCTTCCACATCACGCATTAAAAAAGAAATAATTGGAAATTTTAAGAACCCTATAATATTTAATTTTAAAGCCACTTTATACTGACAGTAAAGATACAGGAGATATAATCAATTATTAAGAGAAAAACTTTAAAATATTGTAAATAAAGGTAGTGTACTGTCCAGAGAATTTTTTTTTTTTACATGGTAATGCCAGTAAACGTACGTGTAATTGTTTCGTTATGATATTTCCTGCTTTTTTCAACGCAAGTAAGCTGTAACATGCGGTTGGTTACATGTATATACTGAATCTATAGAAATTGTATTCAATATGGCCAATTAGCCTTTGCTTGGACATTGGTAAACACTTCACGAATTACCTGAGAATGTCTTCATGCGAAGGAACAAAAGATATTTGACGAGCTACAAGATGCCACACTGATGATTGCACTCACGGGTTCTGCCAGGATTTACAGTTTTCAGGGAGTGTAAAACAAAAATTAGGAGAGAATGAGGAAAGTTTATCAGGGTTTCTACCGACTTACAAATATATAAATTTTAAAGTCCAGGGAGCGTGCTCGAGAATTTATGTGTGGCACCCACCATTTGGTAGTCTGATTTCACTGGTTCACTGATTTCACTGGTTCTAAATCTATTATAGAGTCTTTAAATATATGTAGTAGTAGTAGTAGGAAATAGGAATTAATATGTTCATTGTCTGATATTAATTTTCACAGGTCCACGGACTTCTGCAAAGTACAATATGGGATACTTACGAAATCATCAATGGAGAAGCAATATGCACAAATCACATAAACAAACTTGAACGATAAGAACATGAAGGAACGCAGAATTTTTATAACACTTCAATTTAAACAATTGGAAGATTCTTTAGTATAATATCCACATGTTCAATGCCCTCAAAATAATTAGCACTTGAACTTGTATCTATGAGTGTATATGAAAAGGAAAGTAATTCAATACGTGTTAAGTACAATTCTGGTTTATAATAAAATCTCTTGTAACAGTTATTTTGTTGTACTTTTAGGACTGTTCACAAGCCTAGTGTTTTGTAAAATAAAATTCGTAAATAAAATACAAAGGTACAATTTTTTTTATTTTTTTATTCTAGTTACTAGAACACCGCCAGAGACTGACACACCCTAAGCTGATATGGAACAGCTAGTTTGTTTCTCTGACGAGGAACACTCGCAAGGTGTCAGAGCTCGATTTTTGGTTCAACATTCGTATATGGGTACAGTGTCTAGGTAAACCTTCACATCCAAAATTATAGGTGTTGCCGTCAACAAATAACGACAGGGGAAGGAACTCAAGAAAGATGGACCAAGTAAATCGAATACAGAGTGCGGCAAAAGCCTTTTCTTTTATAACCTGTTACATATTAAAAGTAAATGGATATTAATTAATGGACAGGTGGTGATACATTCTGGATGGTATGATGACAATGATGACCGCCCTCTTTAAGGCGGCCATCTAGACTATGGTTCAAAATGTTTAAATAGTAAGTAGGTCATGTGATATATCATTCTATGCTGGAATGTTCAAAAGAAATCCAATGACAAAGTCAGTTTTGGCATAACTCTAACCCTGTACGAAAATTTAGACAACTTTGACTTAGGCCGAATGGATGATGCTGGAGTGGAAGAATTGGTGGATTGAAGAAAGTGCAAGGAAAGGGAAAGCGCCAAGAAATTACAGAGTCCTACAAAACTCACATGGTATTTGTCCACCACAAAGTCCACCTGACATGAACGGGGATCGAACCAGGTACCCAATCCAACAAGCCGAATGCCGACCCCGACGGCGATCCGATCAACTAGTATTCGGGAAATAATTTTAGGAGGTCCGCGCGACCCATAAGTGGCGTTTGGTCGACAGGCCACTTTTCGGTCCTTTGTTGGGCCCTCGACTTGCCGACAAAGGGGCGTAACCCCATCCAGCACCTGCCCGCCAACGTCGGGCGCAGTTTCACCGGCCAAACGCCGCCTGGCTTGCTGGGAACGCACCAGACGTGAGCCCTATAGGCCTATGTAACATTGACTAAAAATTATTATTGTTGTGTACAATAGAAGTAAATAATTTTCTTAATATAGGCATTCATGTTTTTTTTACTATTTCTAATGGAAACTAACCTAACTTTAAATTATCTCAAGTCAGCTATACGTACAACGGGACGCCGGGGTTAAAGGTGATGGTGTTTGACATTCACTGTATATGGTCCTTAATGTTTTTTGCTAAATATTTTTCTCTTGCGTTTCAAATGGTGATTTCTAGTTTTCTTTGGAAAGTGCACCCCTGTGAAAGCTGTGCCCTAGGCCCGGGCCTAGTGGTAGAACCGGCCCTGGTGGTAAATTGCATGTATTGTTTTGGTGCTATTACATTCACTGAAATACCATACTAAGCGAAACCTCAATGTGCTGCTTTGATATTTTTTTCCAACTCCAACTTAAATCCAACTCGGTAGGTTTTTTTTTTCATTTATAATTTGACTATTTATTTATTTATTTATTTATTCAAAACATAACACAACAGGCAGTATGCCTAATTATAGTGCTTGCGTGTACATGATAGTAATTACAAGATACAAGAAACAATCATATTACTTCACCTGCAGCTCTTTTAAATTCTTTGTAAGTCATTCCAAATATATCTACATTAACTTTAGGTTCAATTTTGTTGTAGAAAGCACTCATTCTCCAAATTGGGGATTTATATAGAATTTCAGTCCTTTGCTTTTTGCAATAGAATGTCCCATTATTACCTAATCTAGTTTTAGTGTTCGGAACATGAATGAAAATTTGCGGAATTAAATCAATACAATCAATTTGATTGTGTATTAATTTGTACAGAAATATTAAATCATTTAAATGCCTTCTTCGTTCCAAAGTTTGTATATTAAAATTGCTCACTAATTCCCTGTATGATATGTATGCAGGATATAATGTGGTTTTTCTATACATTAGTAATTTCAAAAATTTACACTGGATTTTCTCTATTGCTTTAATATATTTCTGAGTGTTCGGAGTCCATATAATACAGGAGTATTCTAGCTGTGATCTCACGTAAGAGTAATACAATTTTAGAAGTGTTGAGTCAAGATGGAGATCCTTGCTAAAACGATAAATATACCCAAGATTCCTGTACGCATTGTTAGTGATCATTTCAATGTGACGCCCGAAGTTTAATTTTGGATCGAAAACAACTCCAAGATCTTTAACAGTTTCAGGTTTCGATAGATTTACTCCATCAATCGAGTAGTTGTACTCAACATACTTTTCTTTCCTTGTAAAAGATATGGAATTGCACTTTTTTGTATTAATTACAAATTTATTCCTGTCGCACCACTCTTTGACATTATCTAAGTCCTTTTGTAGTTTGGCACTGTCCTCAATTGATTCAATTCTAGCGTATAATTTCAGGTCATCCGCGAATAAGAGAATATGGGAGTTCTCGATACACTCAGATATATCATTAATAACTAAAAGAAATAATAAAGGGCCAAGGTTTGAACCTTGTGGTACTCCGGACAGTGTCTCAAAATATTCTGAAATATAACCTTTAAAAATTACTGCCTGCTTACGTTTACGTAAATACGAAGTTAATAATTTTATGGTTTCCGTAGAAAAATTGAAGAACTTAAGTTTGCGTAGCAAAACATCGTGATCAACCAAATCAAATGCTTTACTGAAATCAGTGTATACGACGTCTACTTGGCCTCCGTTATCTAGCTCAGTTGCAATGAAGTCAGTTACAATTGCTAAGTTTGTTGAGGTTGACCTATTTTTCAAAAAGCCGTGCTGATGTGGTGAAAGAATGGAGTTTACATGATTCAGTATTCGCCTATATATAAATCATTCATATACTTTTGCAAACGATGATAAAATAGATATTGGTCTGAAGTTTTCGACGTCTTTAGCATTTCCGGATTAGTTTATGTATACGAAATATTTTCCCTATATTAGGTTTAAATACAAGTACTGAACTGCAATCTTAACGTACATAGCTTAGACATTTTTATTGTTAATATTTTGACCATTGCTCTGTCAGAAAAGTGTAAGTAAACTTTATCTCCATCTTGGAAACTTTCCTCCGTCCTTCTATCCATCCATCTATCCATCCTTCCTGCCTACATTGTAAAACCCCATCCCACAGTCACCTTCCCAATGACTCTGACTTCCGAACCATTGAACGCTACGTCAAGAAAGAGTCCTTAATCTAAGATCCATAAAATTGGTTCCGTAACATAGAAAATTGCCAGCCTACCCCCAGACAGTACAAGCTAATGAGGATGAAAAGAGTTGAATTTTTGTCAACTTTGCCTCTAGAGAAAGCTATGGTCAACCGCCAAAAACACCTTATGCAACAACTATTAACTGGTTCAAAATACGATGGATCAGATTGAACAAATCGGAACTGATCACTATCTTCTTCAAGGAGACTCCGAACGAAGAAGATTCTTTTAGAGCCCTCACAGTAGTGAGGCGTTTGAAGAGAATGGGAAAAACAGGTCTTCTGCGACTTGGAAACACGGGCCAACCCCTGCTTTATGAAGAGGACCGGAAGCTAACTTTAGAAAAAATAGACCAACAAACATACCTTTTTCAAATTTCAAGAGATTGTCTTTAATGGCGCAGTGCAATCAACATGATCGCGATGACGGCGAAGAGGACCATAACGACAAAAATGAGTTTATGGACGAAAACTTTTAGTTGCGAAAATTTCTTTTAGTTGACGGCCATCAAACATGATAAGACGTAGTCATTTTTTGAACCTAGGTAACGTTAGTTATTTTTTACTATTAAGTAGTGTTTACTTCGTTTCTTTTGTTTTTTTTGCAATTTTGATAATAATACCAAAATGATATTATAACTAAAGTACGTAGATACGATTATTTTTTTTTAGGAAGATAAGTAATATTTACGAATTGTGTAATGTTTGAGAAAAAGTCCTCATAGTCTATTTAGGTGATTTGTCCTCATGTTCTATTGTGGCAATTTTTGCTATTGTGTTTTGAACTGTAAGCAATGTTTTCCAATGAAACCAATTTTGTGCAATGTATTACATTTTTTCTCTCCTAAAATCCAAACAGAGCCGTCGTAGCTCAGTGGTAGAGCGTTCACGTAGCATTCGGCAAGTCGTGGGTTCGATCCAAGCAGAGGACCATCCTGACAGGTTTTTCCAGAGGCTTTCCTCAGTTACACCAGGCAAATGCCGGGATTGCATCTTCAACAAAGGCCCTGGCCGATACCTTCCCGAATCCTATCCCCTCCACCTGTCCAGGTCTGGACCTTAGATGCCTAAATCCATAAATATAATTCAAAATTCAATTCCTAAAATCCAAATTTATCTTAGTTTAGTGTTGTTTTCAAACCAGTTTGTTTGAATATTTTCATCTTAAAAATTGAGGAGGTATTTTTAGATCACGTTAAAAAATATGTTTATATCAACCAAAATATAATACTTTATTTTTGCACCAGGAAAAGAGTTGCTTTACATAGGTTTCATGACCAGGACATAGCACAAATGTGCTGAAGACATTTCTTTTTTTCAGGTGACAATCAGGTTATGTCCAACCAACAAGTGGTTCTTCGAAGCAAAGTTGAATTAAAATGGACAATGTTTTATTTCTGCACAAAGTAACTTGGGGAACAACCTCTTAATGATTACTGATTAGTGGGGAAGGGCCATTCTTATCAATTTTACAAATTTGATTAAACTACAGATGAGAACTCAAAAAGTGCGTTCCTATAAAATGTAAAAAAAATGAACTTTGCCCGTTAGGCAACTGAATGGCTCAATTACCAGTAGTGTTTGCAAGAATTAAGTTAAAACACCTGCTCAAAATGGTCTTATTCATTCACAGATGATGATTAAATGAATCTGCTTTCTGGTTAGCCACACTAGTTGCTTCTCTAATAGAATCTCTTGCACTCATTTACAGTTACAACAAACCCAAGGGACTTTCTTGCTCTGGTGGTGAGATCACTGCTCCTCGTAACCTCTGAAAGAAACACTGTAGAAACACAACACAGTGAACAATGAAGAAAGAACAAAACCTACGCCTTCTCCTCAGGGTTACCGGGTCCAGATCGGGTGACCAGGTCAAGCCGCATCCTAAGTATAGACTCGATGACTCGGCGATCCGCTCCAAAACTCAAACAAAGTGGTCTGATAAACGGTATCAGCTCTAAACCAAAGCTCACTACTGACAGCAAAACTAACCACATTATGAGGCACATCACCAACCTTCTGGGACAAAATTTCGAAATACTTCAAACTCAATGTTTTCCTCAAACTCAGCTATGCTTTCTACCCAAAAGGGCTAAAAATGAGGTTATTTTTGCTCTTTCTCTTACCGTTTTTTAGATATCGTCCTTCCTACTTTTTGAACTTTATCTTCTTGTGACGTCATAATCAGTGGGAATGACTTATACGTCTTTTCATGTTTAATACACCATGAAATGACTCATCAACAATGACCAGCAATCATTCGATGATGATGGAGCTCTAAGTCATTGGAAGTTTGCAAATTGTACGGGCCGTTCAAAGATTGAGTGCAAATTTCTGTCTCCCTAGAGGACAGAAACTATTCCTTGTAGTTCCAGAGTATAATGCGTCAATAGATTTTGAGAGATACTGGTTTTAACTTTAAAGCATTATTATTTTGTATCTAAGTCCATTGTCTTACTTTTTCTACCAGTTTCTTTCTATGATGCTGGAGCCCTGATGCATACACTTGTGCTGAAAAACTATGGGTCACACACACACAAATCAAAGAAAGTATGTTCAGAAGACCCTCTTACATTTAAAAAACACACAAATAGATACTATTCACGAAAAGAAAAATGGGTCTGAAAGAGTTAAAATTTCAATTGTTTGGTATAGTAAAATTTAAATCTTTATAGAATGCACCGAGGTAATTTCAGCTTGTATGTTTTACCACGGAAAGAGAGATTTCCTTTGTCAAATTGAAAACCATATATTTCGTTGTTAACTTTTGGTCACCACGAATATTTTATTTCCTTCACTATGTACAATATTCCAATTGAAGACCACAGGACAAGAACGTCTTTTGTCCATTTTAGACGAAACTGAGATAAGACTGCCGTCACTTAGCTATTTCAAGGGCTTTTCTAACAAGCTATCAGGCATCAAGATGACATGTATGGTCCGTCGGTTACAAAGCAAATCTATTACATATTTGATGTTCAGGTAAGCACAATTGAAATGCTGAACATTTAGAATGCTCTCCTGTAAAAATCAATAAACTGGACATAGTACGTTCTTTTCCTGTGGTCTTCAATCCATTTACAAACTTTTCTAATTTCTTCAGGTTTTAAACGGTATCTTAATACCTAATGAAACTTTTCAAAACTGCTAAATAATTTGACATTTAAATTTTATAATTGAATTTCAAAATTTCGGAAAATAATTAATGTTGCTAGAACTCTTATGTATTAAACTTATACCTCAATGAAACTTGATACTGATCATTCCATAGTCTTCAGAGTAGAAACGGACTTACAACCCAAATTTACGTCTGAATTCAAAATTGATCCGATATCAATGTAGGTTATTCGCTAGCGATTCTTTTTTAATATTCGCTATTGAAATGTGAGTTTTGATTCTAGTATCCTCAAATAAAACTTCTTGTTTGCTAAAATTATCATATTTCATGATAAAGCTTGCTGTTGTTGGCTAGCTTGAGACTATATTCTATACATTACACATCGCATTTTATTGGTTCGAATCAAGGTTACTGAATAGGAGATGATACAAATCTCGGTGTGAAAATTGATTTATTGATGTACCTAAAATATTAAATAAATAAATAATGTATATTCAGTTCTAGCACAACATTACCAGGGATTTTCCCATGTTTCCTTAATCAAAGCTGCACCTTTCTCTCCAATCATAATCGCTGGGGCGTTCGTATTTCCTCGTACAATAACGGGCATAATAGAAGCATCTATCACCCTTAGACCTTCAATACCATATACCTTTAGCTCGGGACTAACAACAGCGTCACGATCATTAGAAGGTCCCATTTTACAAGTTCCAACGGGATGAAATGTAGTTTGAGTGTAATGTTGAGCCATACATTTCCAAAACTCGTCACTACCAAACATAAATTCCGCGCATTCTCTTTTCACTGTTCTGTCCAGTTCGGCTCCTATACGTTTAAACGTTTTCGATTGGGCGAGATTAACTAATACTTTAGCTCCTTGAATCAGAGTTTCTAGGTCATCCTGTTCTGCGAAATAATTAGGATAAATCAATGGATGTACGTTTGCGTCTGTAGAGGAGAGTAGGATGCGACCTTTGCTTAGTGGTTTTAACAGGGTTGGTAAAATACTAATACTGTTGTAGTAGCTGATTGGTTCCATACCAAAAGGCATATTAAGAGCAACAGGAAAAAACGAGATTTGAATATCCGTTAAATCTGTGTTTCCTCGACTTTGTTGACAATCAGTACCGTTGTTGAAAGTACAATTGGCATTTAAGAAAGCTACAATATGTGAAACACCTGTTGCAGTCAATGGACCTGTTTTATAAAGGAAATACTCCCTGAGGTTTTTGTAAATGTCTATTTTATTAGATGGTACCGTTGAAGTACCTTTCAACTTTAGAAGCAATCCACTAAAACTAACATGATCCTGCAAGTTGTATCCTACTTTTAAGTTAACTAATACATAAATTTTGAATTGGTTTAAGTGTTTTTTGGGACCTACACCGGACAACATAAGAAGTTGTGGGGAACCTATGACTCCAGCACAAAGGATAATTTTCTTTTGTGCCCTTATCACATATTCTGTGCTGTTATTTTGTACGTACTTCACAGCGAGAGCTCGCTTGCTGAAGATTTTAACCACGAAGGCAGAAGTGATGATTCGGAGGTTTGGTCTTTTCAGTATTGGCTTTAAAAATGCAGTGTATGTGTTGACGTTCACCTGCTTTTGTTGTTGTTTGGGCTTGCATGTAACCAGTGTGGCATTCTCCGTTTATATCTGCCTCCAAATATCCTTGTTCGTGAAGACTCCTTAAGATAACAGCAACATTTACATCAGTAAAAGGCATTCTTTCAACGCTTTGATATCCACCTTGAGCATGGAATTCTCTATTGAGTGGTGTTAGCTCGTCATTGTAGTCCTCAGATTTTAAGAAATAAGGAAGAACTTCCTTATAGCTCCAGCCATCATTTCCTAATTGTGCCCACTCATCATAGTCATTACGATTTCCTCTCACGTACAACATTGCGTTAATAGCACTGGAACCTCCAAGTATTTTGCCCCCTGTCCAGCGACATCTTTGATTTGGCAATGCTAAACACGACGTAGTAGATGGAACTGTAAAATATTGCCAGTCCATTTCAGTACCTTTGAGAAAGTTTAGCATTGCAGGAACTTCAGTAAATGGAAATTGGTCAGACCCTGCCTCTAAGAGAACCACTTTCCAATTTGGATTTTCGGAGAGTCTGTTTGCCACCACAGCACCAGCAGATCCTCCACCAATAATCACGAAGTCGTACTCATCCCACGTTGTTGGTTTGCTAGCACCTTGGAGCCAGTCGTCATGTTCATCTGCTTTTACGAAGAGCCGTAGGTAGTTAAAAATGATGAAGAGATGTTCCAAAAGTATTCGCTTATCAGTTATTCTGTTGGAAATGCAGTCCATTCTCTGAATATATGAACGTTCTGAAAAATAGATAAAGGTAAACTGAAATATTAGTCTTGAGTCAGAAATAGATAACAGGTAAAATATGTCAGAAAGTACTCAATCTAGATTTATAAATATATAAGCTTACTTTGTTTAATTATAATAAACAACAAAATATGGGGAGAGAAGGTAGAGCTGATGAATGATACAGATTCAAGTGGGTGTGAAGCACTATGCATAAGCAAAGATTGACGTTTAGCAATTTGTAAAATGAAGCTGAACCTACTACATGTATTTCAGCAAAGTTTATGATAGAGGGAGTGGGTCATAGATGAATTTTTCAACGTAAGGATTTCGAATTTCGTGAGTGAGTAATAAAATTTGTTTCATAGAAATTTTCTCCAAACGCAATTCTTCAGACACATACTTTGCTGAAGGAGATGTATTGGGTACAACTATTCGACACGATTTACGTCACTATTTTTCGAGATATGGCGTCATTTATGACGATCTCCCTCCGAGAGAGCCTCCATCCAGTAGTGTATTGATTCAATCCAGTAGCGGATTATTCAAAATTTGATGTTTATTTCAAAGAAAGCAAAATCAACCCCTGTTTCTATTTAAAATTTTGAAGTTGCCCCCGTGACAGTATTCCAGGAACATTGCACCGTTTGATTCAGCATATACCTTTTGGTATGCCACTTTAGTTACGAACCTCTATTTACTATTCCCTTTTAGTTACAGCATCTGAAATATTGCGAAAACTCTCTATACCATGTTAATTTTGACAACCAATTAGATCTACTAGCTGCCAAACAGTACGAGCTATTGAAAAGTGTTTCCTCTAAAAGTTGTTCAAAATTTAGAACTTGTTTCATTGGGAGCAAAATCAATCCCTGTCGCCATTTAAAATTTTGAAATTTCCCCCACGTATTGGTATTTTCCAAGACGCCCCTGATTTCAGAAGCATCATAACGTGATTCCGCACATGCACTTTGGTGTGAACGTTTTTTGTTTTAAAGATTTCTGTGCACTAGGAGCTACGTTACGGGCCCTCTTAAGGATTTCCAGAACTACTCTGTATATACCAGGCTTCGGAGAACCACAATTCACGTTGAAAATGCTATTGACCACTCTTATCACGCCATAATTTTCCCGCGCCCTATATATATATATATATATATATATATATATAATATCACTGGGAATAAATTATACCAAAACTTTGGAACACTGTAGACTGTTGGTGGTGTTAAGAAAGTAGAAGAACAGGTGTAGTGAAAGGCAATCTGCTAAGACCTTAAGTGTTCGTGGGTAAGCATTTGTTGCTAAGCATTATTTCTGCTCATACGGAATTGGCCGAAGTGGTGAACAGAGTGAGAAACTTATTTGGAACTTGTTTGAGTTAGTAGGTTATCAAACCAACATAGCTCACAAGTAAACATAGGAAACTGTAGACACGCCGATTTCCTTGAAACTCCGGGAAAGTGTTGTGAAAGTGAAAATATTTGGAGCCCCGTTTTCCATTTTGGCCCATAAAATGATTTACATATGTTTCTAACCAATCTTCCCAGCTGCAAATCACAAAAAATGTCAAAGTTCATGACTATATTAAAATTGTCATAACTTTGTCAATGTTCATCTGATTTGCACGATTTTTTAATAATTAAAGAAGAAATACTCATCTATAAGACTGACAAGTCTTTTAGAGGATTGTTTCCCCTTTAATTAAAAAAAAGACATCGTATAAAAATAAAGATTGGCTAAGGTGGGAAGATTGGGTTAATTGGTTTTATGGGCCAAAAGCGGAAAACGGGACTCCATATATTTTCACTTTCACTACACTTTCTCGGTGTTTCAAGGAAATCGGTGTGTCTACAGTTTCCTAGATTTGCTTGTCAGTGGTAGAGCGTTGGAGTAGCATTCGGGAGGTCGTGGGTTCGATCCCAGCGGTAGATCATCCTGACTGAGGTTTTATGTAACACCCGAGATGGCACCTTCCTGAATTCTTTCTTCAGCCTGATCCTTCGATAGCGAAAGCGGTCGGAGACTAGGAAGCTGTTTTAACACATAATGATTTCAGCAAGACAAAGCCACTGCACACACCACTAGTGGATCCTTCCAGCTCCTGCAACGTCACTTGCAAGACCGGATATTCTCGATGCAAATAGACTATCCAGATGTCTTGCCCACTCACTGGATTCCGACTCACATGATGCTTAGTTGTGGGAAAAACTGAAAGCGCTTCTTTGTCGTGATCTTGTGCCTCGTGATACTGAACGACTTAAATTAAATATCACTGTCGTGTTGCACTCAATTTCACGGGATAGATTGGGACCATGTTTGACAGCTTGCAGCTTCGCTATGAATAGTGTTTGGTTGTCGACGGAGCAGACTTAGAGCACGTATGGTGAATAATTTGTGAGCTGTCTTTTCTGTTTCTGTTAATATATTATCTTATACTGCTTGGTCCTGTGAACATTGTCCATTAAATGCAATTCAAATTCCGTACATCAGTCCATATTCTGCATTTCGCTGTACTTTATACCATACCATATACTGTATATCATACAATAGTTTTCCGCATGTACGAGGGTGGCTCGAAAAAAACATTTTCGTAATTTGATCACGCCTAGTGAGGAAGTCATTAGTGACAGCGACTTCACATCAAAAAATGGGATTTTTGGATAACGCCTTAGGTTGTCGCATCACACTTAAAGTTTAACTCTATGGATAGGCAGGCAACCTACGCAACAAGCTTAAAGCTATTACCTTCAACGTATTCCACTGGACGATATGTGGCCAGAACTTTTACAGAAACGTGTGAGACTCGTAAACTAATGTTATTTGGAGGTACAGAGGTTCACAAAAATATGTATCTGTTCACCTAATTCACGCTGGAAATTAATTTACCCAGAAGTCACCCACAAGGAGGTGGATGATTTCGATTTTCCCCTGCCCGCCCAGTCACCAGTATTCTCTGTGTATTAGAGAATATTATTCTTATTCTTAGCGAAAGCTGTGTGCTCAACTTCATTTCACTTCTGGACTTTAGTTTCGCTTTGATGTAGTATCTCTCTTTTCATAACAGTACAGCTTCGACGTTGCTTCGGTGCCTATTTTCAAATGCTCTCCGCGGCTTGCGTTGGACGTCTCTACAAGTCTCCTTCCAGCATGTCAGCAGTGCATATATTTTCTTTGATTTCTTCGCTGGAAAGACAACGGGCAATCACAGATCCAGTCACTGGTGTGGCAAACTATTTCGTTGTATTGTTGTGCTCAAGATAACTCAAGAGAAATGCATATTAATGAACATTTTTTATATACAAACACAGGTCTATATGATTTTAAAGACGTAGGGGGAAAACAGTCATATACAAAATAGCTATAATAATAATTAAAAATATGGCATGGCTGTATGAGTGAAACCTAAATAAAGATTAAAATCTTACAATAAAAATATAAAATAAATTAAAATAATTTTAAATAAATCAAATAAGATGAACATATAATAATAAAACAACTACATAAAGTAGTAAAAAAATGAAAATTGTATTCTAATGTATAACTCAAGTCCTATACGAATGTATGAAAAAATAAAGTAAATTAATTCTACCCCCAAATCGCGGAAAATG
>JAGDQP010004809.1:28844-78392 GCA_022664845.1 Lepisma saccharinum
CTTTCTTTTTATGTGCTTTTTTTTTATAAATGTAAGCGAGCAAAAGGTCCTATCGACTCCGTATCTCGATGCCGTGCCAGTCTTGTGGAAAATTTGTTTCCGATCGTTGTGCCCCTCAGGCGCTCGAAACAAGGTTGTGCCAAGAAGGATAAGAAATGAGGGTGGAAAGGAGGGTCCCTAAATAAAAAAAAATGTATTGTTGTGCATCGAATTTTATTATTGGAACTGTGAACTCGCGTAATGATCTCTTCTCTGTGCTACAAATTAGTTATTCCTTTCCAATGAAAAACTCTTAGATTCGCACTCGTGTCTAACATTGCCAGAAGAAAATTTTCCGGGTGAGTATAGTGACAGTTGCTTTGTACAAATGACAGGACTTTTTCTCTTAAATGTTGAGGTAGAAAATCTGAAATACACGCTATATTCCATAAACGCTGTGCTCCAAACTCCGCATGAAGCTTTTTGATTTATGACAAACCACACAAACGCGTACGGTAATCTCCATCACATAATATTGTCAACAGCTGAAGTCCTTAATCGGGTTTAGAGGTACCAGTGTATAACCACAGTATTTGGCATGCTATTTTGAGTCAGCATAACTAAACCATTGAACACAGTTTTGTTGTGTAATGTTTCAGAGCACTCTTCAGTAGTAATTGCCCGAAAGTTAACGAATAAATACCTAAATCGCTGGTATTTTGTATTTCTTATACCTAATGAACAGGAAGCAGTTGAAAGGCGACTATGGGTAACTTTGTGCTCTGTCCCAGTTTAGATTCAATTGAATCAGTAAAGAAGTTATTGTTACAACACATACATTAAACGCCAGAGCGGTAGATCATTCATATGCAAAAGACGTACTAAATGCCCCGCTTCTATGTTAAGGTCCTATCCAAGAAGTCCCAGGTTCCGTTCATCTTCCCTGTGTTAGCATCAGATTGACATACATTTTGAAGTATCATCTGTACTCGTGTGTAGACAATCTAGTAACAATATAGCAAATTATTTTCCGTGTCCTCAACTTAGGCTTATATGACTCAAGTATGTGACCCAGGTTCAAGGAGAATTGTCATATGCTCTTCCATGCTATGATATCTTTAACTAACTTCCGTCTGAACAAACATTTTATCCGTTCCGTCAAAATAGATATCTCTAACAGACATTGGACTTTTCCCTCTTTCTCTAGTTCGTTTCCCAGATTTTCCCTTTCCTTTCTAATTTTAGACCTCTGTACGATATGGTATATCTAATTTGGCACCACTAATCCTACATCTTGCAGAGCAGCTGAAGCAATGAGGGATCCTTTTCTATCAGAAGTCCCGGTTCTGTACGCAGCGGTCACCATACACCATAATGGAAGGTGTGTTTGATCTTCTCTTTATTTTTACGGTCCTAGCTGGTATTCTGATTCCATGGTATTACTAGAGTCCTCTAGTTTGGTCGTGGAATCGTCTGAGGATGACTTGTGAGTTAGTATATAACAAATTCCTGATGAACTAACAGCTTTTTCGTCGTCCATTCGGTAGTTTCTGACCTTTTTAATCTAGCCAAGGTATTTACTTTACCTTCTTGGGTCTTTAAAAGCAGGGGTAACTTTTCCGCCTTCCTCCCAGTGACGGATCTAGAGAAGGGACCGGGGACGCGTGCCCTCTCCTCAAGCGAAAATGCTTGATTTTTGTAGTATTATTTCAACAATTTGTCTAAGTACAATCTTCGATTTGTATCCGATAAATCTATTTTATCTAAAAATATCAATACTTGGTGATACCGGTGTCATATCTCATGCTAAAATGTAGCAATACGAAATATAAATTCATAGTTAAAAATTACTTAGCGGGAAATTATTGAAAATGTTGCTGGTCTATTCACCTGCTCACCCTCATCACGAAAATCCTAGATCCGCCACTTCCTTTTCCGCTCTCCAGCATGCTCGTCTTCAATGTTGCCAGTTTACAAAATACTAGATGTTGGGAGGTTCCGTTAATCTTTATAGAAAAATATTTATTTTGTATGTATTAATCACAAAACTACAAAAACTTTACGCATTTTGCTCGACTTTTCAATCTCCAAATAACTAAATAAACATTACGTTATGGGTCAAACACGTCTTTTGCCGCTCTTCCCATGAATCTACCAGTGAAATGCCTATATATATATATATCAGTACAGTGGCACTTTAAGGGCGATGCGACAACCTAAGGAGTTGTCCAAAAATCCCATTTTTTGTGGGAAATCCGAATTGTCACAAATGGCATATTTTCCGCATTAGACGCTATCAAATTTAGATTTTTTTTAGATCCAACCTAATATATATATCGTGAGGACTATTGGAGAGCTTCTGTAAATAAAAGACAGTGGCAATCACAGTGAGAGCTTCGACTCTCCTCTCCCTATCCGTATTTTCAGCGTGGGAGCAGTAGACCAACTCCCCCCCTTCGGGGAGAGGTCTCATCCACTAGTGGATTGAATATGGCTGTGATTTATTGTATATATATAGGGTGTTCCATTAATGCGTACAAAAAATTTAAAGGTGAGTACCTGAGATCGAACTAAGAAAAAGTTGATAGAAACGGTTGTCGTTTATTCAGTACTTTTGGGCGCGGGAAAATGAACTTCAGAGCCGATTATTTCGAACATGAAAAATCGGAGAGTAGGCGGTTCAGAAAATATTAGAGGAAATCACACCCGGGCTACCCAAAAATGCATATTTGAACATCCTACAAGCAAGAGATTCCCCAAAGGAAAAATGGGATTGCCAAAAGTTATTGAAGCATTACAGTAAGTTTACTTCTTGAATAGAAAGAAGGTGAGCATGTCATTGCTACAGATAATGGCGAAATTGCACTTGTTTCTATGGAGAAGACAATATCCGAACAATAACACTTAAAAAAACGCGCTATTACCACTGAATTAAGAAGATATAAAGAAGCAAAAGCAATAGAACTAGAAAGTACTTAGGCGCATGCATCATCTTTTTTTAGAAAATGATTTTGTAAATAACGTGCTAAACTAGAGGTAACAGAGAACAAACAGACATAAATCTTTTATATAGGGTTGAGAAATAGAAAATACCACTAATGGAAAAGAACAAAATGCGTGGTTTACATTGGACTTTCATCATCAATCATTTTAATAATACGCTGTATCCTGCACCGAAGATTTACACCCATGGTGGGGAGCTGATTACAATGAAGAGCGATGATCCATTTACATCATCGGTATATGTTTAGTAATGGGGAGGATTTTCTTGAGACTTACTTTTCTGCAAGAAATCATTCAGCACAGCGATGTCCAATGCAAAGGATTGTATGGAAATGCAGAGAAATGGTTATCAATGGGAAGTGCATCTAAGTCATGAAGAGAGGAAGTTTACGAACAGAGAGATTTAGAATCGTTACTAACACGTTGCTATCGCTTAAGAGAAGTGACCAAATTTTCAGACTGTTGTTTACGTTTGTCGCTCAGAGAGAGAGGCATTTCTAGGGATGTTCCTTCCACATCAAAGGTTGTTGCAGCAGCCGTAGGAGTATTATGAATTAGTCTGCGTTTCAGAAAACAAATGTTGTCGTGTATTAGGATTAGATAGAGAATAACTTGCTTGTGGTGAAGTAGTGGAACTAGAGTCCTGAAGAAGATGATTGTCGTAAAGATGAGCAGCTGGTGACATTTTGACGTTGAACTGGCAATGGAGGAGGAGGAGGTAGAATATTACTTCAGGTACACTAGGTGGCAAAAATCTATTTCAATCCCATTTTGTGCACTGCATATCATATTCAGGTCAAGATGGAGCAAAGGGGCGTTGAGAAACCGGTGATAAAAGAGTCATCATATTGAGAGAAAGGCTGTTGGCAGACACATTGGCCACAGGACGGAGAGTGGGAGAACGTGGATAAATTAACATCAGTTGGAGTAAGGGCGTTGGTGAATTTCTTTGGGCAGAGCCGAGAACATGACCACTGTTTCCACATTTAAAACGTCTTAGCTCATCACGAGAGATATAGACTGTATAATTTGTGTTGTCAATGAGAAGAGAGGCGGGTCTTAAAAAATAGTTTGTGTACAAGGTGACGAAAGGAATGAATATACAAGAGCTGAGGGTATTGTGTCCAGATCAGATTAGGGCTTACGAATTTGCCATCAGGTTCTAATGGCTGTGGGATGACCTCTGAATTCATATATGAAACAATATTAGAGAGCACAACTTTCGTGGCTGCTTGTACATAACGTCTGGTCCCTATAAATGTTTCTTTCACCATGATAACTCCTTCACTTAACATTTTCTAAAAAATGTGTTCAGTTTTAAAATAGACAGACATGACCACCAGAAATACTTGAAACGTGAGTTATATTCAGTGCACCATCGACCTTGGCAAGAGATAACAAGTAGACATCAAGGGTGAGTGTGGGTATTCAATCACATAGTATCAGCAACTTTTTGCTGATACTCAAGGTTGTAACATTAGCGGAGGAGGTGTAGGTAGTCACAGTAGCTCGTTGATATAGAGCTTCAGTGGTAGAAGTGGAATTATCACTATCAATGGAAGAGGTAACAGAGGAGATGGTGCATATGATGTCATAGAAGCTGGAGCAAAAATGACTGCTACCATGGATTAAAAAAAATTACAGTGAAGCCAAAGAACGAGGAAAAGATTCGAGACAGTTGTGAGAAGACAACTAAACACAAGTAGACAATATGAGATTTACACTATTCACATACCATTGAGTCTACCACCCAGTAGGAACACAACGAGGAAACAAATTCCAAAATACGCAATTCGATTTTTTCGCATAACATTTCACGAAACCTATTAGGAAGAGAAGAAGAAGGTAATTATTTTAAAGACCAATTTACATATACGTTGTAATATTGCACCATTGTGTATTGCATGCGACTGTCCTTTAACGGGACATTTTAAAAGTGATAGAAGTTATCGATAACTTCAGAGACTTTTCGTAAATCTCTATTTGTAAAAAACCTGGAAGGCACTGGAGTTTATACTTTTATATCTATTTGTTAGCACTGTGCGTATATTTGTTACGTATGTTTATTTGTGGTAAAATGCGTTGGTCAGTGCGTGTGGCGATCATTGCGGATTTACAATTATTATTTTGTTGCAGTCGAATTTACCTGAGTTTTGGTAAATTTACAGGATAACCATTCAACATCACTATTACCGATTTTCAGTCTTTGACTTTAGCCACCATCACTTGTTGGTTGATTGTTTCTGTTTCATGTACACAGGCGTTCTCTATTTGGGAGTACAAGCAAGAGTTACAATATTGAAATTAGGCAAATAAATTATTGTGTGGTAAAGACAAATATAAGAATCTCTTATTTTAAATATTTAATAGTAGTCGTAATATCAAACTATAGTTCAACAAGTCTTTAATTTTAAGTTGCGTTAAATACCTAGTAATATCTATTATGTTTCATCCCTTAAATTTTGTAGGCACACGTAAACATTTGGTGTACATCCTGTCCATCCTCTGCTTATGCGAAATGACTTTAGCGGTCATTGTATGTAAGCATGTGTTAACTTAGCATCTGTCTTTACTTATTATCTTATTTTATTGTCCCATCCCTAAATTATGCTTTTCTTTTCCATTCTTCTTTAAAAATATAGAAAACCTGGTGGGTTCAGCATGATCCAGATGTGTGGTAATTACACTCAACAATAATCGCGACCAGAGTAAGTATGAAAAAATCCCATACATCTTTTATGAAGGATATTTTAAAAAAATTGAATTGCGACCCGGTTCACTAATCGTACCCTAACCAAATTTTACCTTACCTATTCTAATTAGCATTAGAATTTATTTCTGATCTTTAGGCATTTCAGATTCAGGAGAGGACAAGGTGGGAGAGAGTGTCCTGGAAGGTGGTTGGCCAGGGCCTATTTAGTAGTTACCATCACGGCATTTGCTTGCTGTGACAAAGAAAGAAACCTGAAATATATAAATTTCAAGATGATTCGCTCCTGAGATCATTCCCAAGATTTTCCTATTGCTAAGCCAACGCTCTATGGTCACTCGATGTCTATTCTAACCTAACTTAATCTAGACTTATTTATATGGTAGGTTTCACAACATTTGTTAAGAATTTAACGAATCTTTAGTAAACAAAATTAATTAATTTTAAAATACTTTAAATTACTTAACGATTCATCAAATTTGTATACACTGAATTCAAGGAGCGGAATTCCGTTCGATTTGAGCTCAATATTTGATCTTTCGATAGCGGAAAGAGAGACCAGTCTTTTACAGCAGATTTCTATCGGAGAAAAGATGAGAAGTTTCTTCTCGGAAAGAGATGGGATCTATGGTAGTTCTTTGCAATGAGAAAGTAGACATAAGCTTTCTTTTAAGATGCATTAACATCTATTCAGTTAAAAAAAAATCATCTTTTAAAGACGAAAGGACGCAATAAAATGTTGAAAATGTAAAAATACGAAAAGTGAACGTTTATTCATAAGTAGTAAGAAAGAAAATAATGTGTATATAAATGGGAAAGATTTTTACTAGCTTAAACTCGCTGTGATTTGAACCCGCTCGCTTCCAACCAGCTATCGAACGCCTTATCCTTTCAGCCAACTGCGAGAGTATGTCTTCGAAATGGTTTCTTCCGTTTTTTCAGGTACCTGGGAACAACGTTCCTCTGGTATATTTGTGTCAATGAGAAATGTTTTAAGGTTTTTCTCTTGTCATTTTTAACTAAACACAACACGATACATTTAAAAGTATAGGTTCATAAAATTTGGTAAATTTTATATCATTGGGTCATTTTAGTGACTAGTGACTTGAGCCCGTCTCGAGTTCATTACCTTGTTAAGTCTTCAAAATCCACAAACATCCATATCCCAGCCGGATTTCGAACCCGGGATCTTCGAGTCGCTGACTTGATGCCTCAACCCACACGACTACCAGTTCGGCAGTCTAGCCTCGTATTTCGATAACCTTCACTGTTACAAATGCAGCCATGATGAATTGTGAACAACTTAAAAAAAATATAAGAAATCAGTTTTTCAAGTTTGAACGAAACATTACATGCACAAAGCATCGGAATTCCATTTAGAGAGATCACATTTCCTATCCAAACGGAGGGAGTTTCGTTAAAATTTCCGCTGTAAAAGAGTAGTCACTTTTTCAGCACTAATAAGATGAAATAATTCGCTCTTCCGAATTTAGTGTATAACAAAGTCTGATGAAAGAAACCATTATTGTTAACTGAGATGTTACATTGAAACTTATACGGTAATTGATAATACTTGCTTTTTTTCTTTTCCCTTTTAGCTTTAAATCGAAAGATCACATACCTGAAACAATCTGCCTGACCATTAATAATGAGTAACCATTTTGATGATAGTATGGCTATGGTATTATCAATAACACATCAGCTCATTGAGGAATTTGATCAAAATTACTTTGACTAGAAACTGAAGTTTTCGAGAAACTATGAAGAAATGTATTATGTAATCTATATCGAATCTTAACTGTTACTGTTAAGTTGAGAAGGGAATAAGTTGCCTTCCTCAACTAAGACCCATTCAAGGAAGTGAAACATGCAACAAATAATAATAATAATAATAATAAAATGTCAGCAATTTGAACAAGTGCTGAAGAGTATCAAATATGAAATAATATTTTTATATGTGTACTGACTCTCACTATGCGTATGTTGGGCTTCGAATAAAATATCGAATTATAAATTTCTTTTATGTGTGTGTTTGGATTAGCGTATTTTAGTGTTCCGCCTTTTTTTCACCTACTACAGTTATATTGTTTTAACGGTAGTCTTTTTTTTTTATAACAACTTCTCGGGTATTTTATTTATCAGCATGAAATTGAGTAGGTTTTATATTTATTACACCGCTTTCTTTAACTCAGAATGTTTCAACCGTTGCAACCTTAATTTTACTCATTTCCCGACGTCATAGAATGATGATATTTTGCACAGCAACGGAAATCGGATTACAGCACAATGTTACATTGTTACTTTTATATCTTTATGTATCTTGAAAGCATGGTCTTAATTATTTTTAGTAAGAACGTCTTTATCCTAAAATAAGTACTAGCCCGCAACGATGTTGCGTTTGACTGGTTGCAGAACACCTTAGGATTTAGGTGACAAAACATCAGCTTACAATATATCCGAACACCGAAACAAGATAAGTCATAGTTTTATTATAGACAAAACCAAAGCGCCTCCATATAAATTCAAATTATCTTATAAGGTATCCAAAAGAAAGAGTCAGATTCATAGGGACAAATGGAGATTACTAAGCGAATGCCGGGACCTACCAGTTTTAGAGTCAAAGACATAGATTTTCCCACCGGTGTCCATGAGTAATCCAACAATGTATGGCTCATCTATGTCAAACTTGTAGATAATGAGTACTAGTAGGGGCACAAATGGAGAATACTAAGATATGGAAAAGGACCTGCTAGTTTTAAAGTCACATTCATTACTTTTTGTCACCGTTTCAGACCACGACCAATTCAATGCTGTATGACTCATCTCTGTCGGACTTGTAGTTACTGAGATCTAGGAGGGACACAAATGAAGAATACTAGGCGAATTAAAGGGACCTGCCAAGTTTAGAGTCAAACTTAATTTTTGCCGTCCTTTCACACCATGACGAATCCAGTGGTGTATCATACAACTCTGTGGGACTTGTAGTTGCTGAGATCTAAGGGGGTAGGGACAAACGTACCATGTTAAAATACATAGGGACAAATGAAAAAACTAAACAAATGAAAAGTACCTCTTAGTTTTAAAGTCAAGGTCGTAATTTTCCCCACCATTTGAGATCATGATGAAACCAACGGTGTATGGCTAAACTATGTTGCACTAGTAATTGCTGAGATCTAGTGGGGGGACGGACAGACAGGCAGGATAAAGTTATTCACTGACGTTCATACGGGTGCACTAATAAGTCGAAAAAATTAAATAAACGTTTTTCTTAATAAAAATAAAACAATTCGTACTAAAAAGTAAAAAATGTATTTGTTTTCAAGAACAGTACTTTCAAAAAGTCTATTATTCTGAACGATGACATCTTCATTAGGCCTAATTAATTGACTGTTTATTAGGGCGTAGTAAACGTCTTCCTCCAGGTCCACAAAGGAACCTAAAACATCTGTGAAATATGCGATATGGTAGAGCGTTATACATTGGGAAGACTATTTACAATTTGTCGTTCAACGAAGATAATATAATTGCAGATGATTTGGATCTAACAGATAAACTTTGTTAGATGATTTGGGGCGGTTTCTCTAAAACAGGGGTTCAGAAATAACAAGACTTTGCGGTCTGAAATTATTTGAAATGATATTAAAATTACAACATTTTAACAAACTTGTTTAACAACGATGGGCATGTTAGCAAAAACGCAAATGCTATTCATTTCAAAGTAAATCAATTTGAGGTTCAATACGAAGTTTGTCTAGCCAACCCCAGATGCACAAGCAAATGCAACTTCGAGTAATTTCCTGTATTTATACCTGGAAATAACAGGAGATAAATGAAATGAAGACATATTCTGATTGATCAGGCTCTCGTAGACTAAGTCCAGATTGGCACAGGTAGAACTTGATATATTGTTTTCGTTGTGAGCATCGAAATCGAACGTCGAAGTCGGGTAGAGAAGTCGAGTCAGGGGTAAAGGCTGGTCTGTCTTATAAACTGCTTTCTGCCCTTGCTACGAGGCTGTAAACCTATACGCAAAGTGAGGTCTGACCTAGGCTTCCCGAAGAACTTTTTTTTCTTTATTAGGGACATAACGCCGTGTTCTCATCATAAGATTTGCTCTGAGGTGAATATCATTTGGTTTGACGTCATGAATTTCAGTGCATTGCACAAGTGTAGCTAACAAACATCTTTGATCATCGTTGCTCAAGCATGGCGACTGAATTTATTTCGATTTTCCTTCAATTGTTTAAATTTAGGCTTCAGTAGCTAAAGTTCGGAAGCATCATATCATTGTTCTGTTCGTGTATTGAGGAACTTTCAATTGAGGAACGGCTAGGAATAGGAAGGTGGCTGAAACGTCCTTTGAAAGTATCGACTTTCTCCATCCGTCCGTCTGTCGACAACTTTCAATTCAAGAACTACTAGTGTTACGAAGTTGGTTGAGATATTGTTCTAAAGGGTTTGTCGTTAGTTTCGATAGATCGTAAATCACAACTTGTAAACCGGTTAGAGTATAGAAGTTCTTCAAGGGTGCAGTATGAGACAATGATCCCGAAAGGGCGTAGTAAAGAAAAGCGCTATTAAATTAAGAAAGTCATTGTCTTGTTGTTTCTTGCAGTAATTAGACTCTTACCAAGATTAAAGCTCTCTGTGTCTGATCAATAGATGAAAGTTAATTAAACATTCGTTCGAGACGCTTAACGGAGAACCCAAAAGTCTTTATTTATGAAGTAGATTCAGGAAAAATGCAACACATTTTGGTCTAGAAGCCATTGTAGAGTAATTAAAAGAAATATAATAAAAAAAAAAACAACCAAATATATTGCACCCCAGCAATGATACTGTCACATCTCAAAAGTTTCAATTTTAAGTTATTTACATATTCGAATTCCTAAAACTACACTCTATTCGACAATATAACTCCCGTAACCATATCTAGCCGGCCGTGTGGTCTGCGGCGGTAGACCAACGGCTCGAAGGTCCCAGGTTCAAGTCCCGGCAGGAGCATGGGTGTGGATTTTAATAACTAAGGAGCGAATCGTGACGGGTCGATGTTCAAAGTTACTAGACTGACCCATATAAAAAGTTTACAAAAGTTTTACCATAACCATGTCTTTTCTACGAGAAAAGTGAGAACGCAATTGTCTGTATTCCACGACCCCAATAAAATATCTGTATCCGTTCTCGATACTGGAACTATTTTATATTAACACAATTTAATAATGATGACGCTGCTCACTAAGGGAAAACTTCGAAGTGTAACACTGTTTAAGCAGTATTCTGTTTACATTCTTGCTTGCTTTTCAATGTAACTTACAAAATCATCCAAACTTTCTAATTGCGATTTTCTCAAAAGTAACTTTTGTGAGTTGTGACAGTAAATTAACATACATCATCATACTGAAAGAAGTACATGGAGCTACATGTATACAGAACGGGTATATGGGCTTTTCAAACTGACACGTCAAAATGTGTATCTTACCCAATATATTATTTGCGAGAAGATGCATAACACATTATAATTAAGATATATTACCATAAAAATGAAATTAAAAATTGAAATTTCATACGACTAAAATACGTGAACAAGTATGGCTAGATTTCCATTTCAGAAAATAATTTTTTACCATGTTTGTCTTGATGTCATCTGCTATTAAATATTTACCGAGCACCTGTAGCTCAGTATAGAGGACTAGCTTTGCGTTCAGCAGTTCGATCCTCACCGGTGCTATCCTGACTAAGGTTTATCCAGGGTTATCTTCTGTTACAGGAGGACAATGCTGGGATGGTGCCTTCAAAACTAGGCCCTGGCCAGTTTCTTTCAGACACCCTCACTCCGTACGTATGGCCTGACCCATAGTTTCATATAGGCCATAAACAATATTCAAACTGCATTGAATACGTACTGTAATGTTGCTTGGGCTTCCTCTTGAAGCCCGAGTTTCCAGACTCCACCCATTCTGCCACGAAAGACGGATTAGCAAAAAGAGAAACCAGATCCCAAGATCTCACCAAAATAACCTCTCTTCTACAACTGCTTAATACGCGACCTATTGGTGGAGTGGGAGAAGTGCTAGAGAACTCAGTGATACACTTCAGTTTCGCACACACAAGTGCATTGATCGGTGACCTTGATTTCTGTTGCTTGAAAAAGGTAGTCGAGGCAATGAAATTATTTTCAATAGATTTATTATAAAACAAATAGTGCTTGTGAGTAATACAGAATATACAAGTGCAGAGAAAAAAAATATGACTTGCGTCGCAAGACAAAGGTGAGCTTACAGCGGGTAGCTTCTTGCTCCCAAAAAATAAATATATATATCTCAACGAATGGGTAGTCCAACTGACTCCCTCCACGACATTTAATCAACAGGCAGCCGCACGTGCTCCCATAACTTATTACACTTTCCTCGGTTTCACAAAATACATTTACAACCCTCACGGAAAGAAAACGAATGTACACTAATAGAATATACAAAATACATACACTATAAATACTACATTCTAACATAGGCACATACAAATTTCTGGGACTCGATTTGTGGCCTGCCGTGTGAGTTTCCTGACTGAGATTCCCTCTTTCTCACACAGACGACTATGAAAATGGAGGAGCGGGAAAACTATCCAGTGAATCCACAAATAGGCAATATCAGCTTTCCGACTTCCTTCACTTCCAGAATGGAATTCCTCAAAATAAACCATGTACAGCTCACACACGCAGCTCACTCGTCGATCCCATAACGTTCGAAATTTTAAGTTACATAACATGTACATCACACACCTACGATAGCGACGAACTGAAGCTAGGGCTTCAGCCGTCGTGTCTCGAACCCTTGGACAAATCTGATTGGCTTACAAGCAGTCCAATCAGGACAAAGCATTCAAAAATACACCATTTCAAATTCACAACACTAAATCATAATTAAAAAACATGAGATTTGGGCAAAAAAACTACACACTAAAAATAAGTAGAAAAAACACCAAATCCAAACTCATACCATTATAAAATGCCCCTCGCTCCATCAGCTATTTAAATTCACTGAGAAGCATCTTACACATTATAAATCATAAAAACAGCAAAAACACAATCCCCTTAAAAATATAAAAATACATGGGATTCAAAAATACACTACCAATCCAAAATCAGAAGATACGAGATGACTTATTGTTACTCAAGCATCTCAAATCATCAGAAAAAAATCGTCACCATCAGGTAAATTTTATCATCAAATTACTTCAATAATCGCTTATATACCTTGTCAAATCAGTTCATATGTATATATCAATTCCACCAATTCTTTCATTTTTATTTTATACTCCAGAGTTCCATACATAGGGTAAGGTAGGGGAAAAAAGACACAAATATGAAAAACAAATAATGCATGATATGAATGATTTTGTTAGTTAGATGGGAAATGAAGATGATGAATGCTGGGGAAAACAAACAGAGTGGCAGACAAAACAAAACAAACAAAAGGAAGGGAAAGGAAAAACCTTCGAAATGAGAGTCAATTTCATTGTACCTCTGAACGATCTTATAGTACCTGATTTCTTCGCTCAAAATACTTCTTCCCGAAGGTGACGTGTGTGATCACTTCACGTCCTTCGTCATTACGACACAAGAAAGCATTTGGCGTTCTCAACGAGATGATCTTAAATGGACCATAGTACCTTTCAGAAAGACTTCGATACTTTATCCTTCAATGAGGATCGAGTCTGGGATTTTATTAAGACCATGTCTCCTACACTGTAATTCACAGGAACACGTCTCTGGTTATACACTTTTTTCTCCTAATTTCCCAAGCTCGTTCCATGTTCTTCATCGCTTGCTTCCAAACGTCCGCACTTTGCCTAAGGTCAGAGTCCTTGATCTCCCATTTCACCTATAATGGATCAATCGGATCTTTACCTAGGTACAGCTTGAAAGCGCTCTCCTTCAACCAACAGTGAACAGCACTTTTGACCGAGTATTGAAGGTAGTTTATATAATAAGACCAGCGACTCTGCTCACCCTCAATGTAAGCCTTGAGTGAGTCCTTGACCGTGCAGACAAACTTTTCCACAGGGTTACCCGCCGCAAAATACGCCGAACTGTGGATCTTCTTGATCCCCCAACCAAAGCAAAAGTTGTAGAACACACTCGATCGGAAATAGGACGCATTGTCACACGACAATGATTCGATGTGTCCAAACTGGGAAAACAACTTATGCAGCGCATGCGTGATCGTGTTCGCATTTGCAACTCGCAAGGGAACGATGTGCAAAAAGCGAGAAGCACTGTCAGGACACAACATCAGGAATTTGTATCCTTTACTCGACGTTACCTGCCCTGCCAAATCGACCCACCAATGACCATTCGGTTTCCTAGAGAAACTGGAAATAAGTTCTCCTTGACGCTTGGTGTGATCAATCTTGGATTTCTGGCAGGCGACGCACGAACGGACGTAGGCACGAATTTGATCGAATACACCATCCCAGGTAAAATTACGTGCTATTTTCTTCAGTGTCTTGTACACCCCTAGGTGCCCACCATGACTAGGTGATAGGTGATAATACTGTAGGATCATACTACGTAACAAGGAAGGTTATCATATTTTGAATGGATTTGCTACCGCCTTGGTTTTACGATAAACCAAACCATTCCACACTTCAAACTGGTACGAAATGTCCTTCCCTTCATTATGATCCTTAAGTATCTTTGAAATATCAGGATCCTCCCTCTGATACTTCTTTATGTCGTCGAAGACCAAGGGTAACGACCAAAAACTACAAAAACGGATCCCTTGCACCATATCCAAATCTTCATCGGGATCGGATTCCACGTACTCATACAAACTAGAGTCATACATTCGTGAGATAAAATCACTCACCAAATTTCGTCCCGATGGAATGTGCGTGATTACAAACTTGTATTCAAGTAAACGCTGTATCAGATTCCCGTATCTCGTCATACTCTTGGCTGAATTCAAACAGTGGAACAAGGCCATATTGTCCACATATATAGTGAACTCGTTACAGAGAAATTTCTTGTTTCTCTCTATGATATTGTAGAGACTCAACAATTCTAAACCAAATATTTCTCTGTTCAGATCACTACTTCTCAGTTTCCGGCTGTAGAACGACACCGGACGCAACTTCTCCGTATCCTTGTCTCTCTGTGAGACGGAACCCCCGAGACAGCGCAATGACGCATCTGCGTGGATGTAAAAGCGTTCGTTCATGTTAGGTATCTTGAGCACAACCTGCTCCATGAACTTTTCTTTCACTCTTTCTAAACAATGACTATGTTCAGGCTTCCACTCAAAAGATCTCTTACATGACCTTAAAGCCATAATCGGTGCCATAATATCCGCATAGTCATCACAGAAATGTGAGTAAAAACCTAGAAATCCCAAAAGCTGACGTAGGGCACGCTGATTCTTCGGTGGCCTGATGTCACGAATCGCTTGGAGACGATCGGGCCACATTTCGACATCTCCCCACCTACTGAAAATCCAAGGAAAGGGATACGCTTCCGAAACAACTGAATTTTGGAAGGGGCGACCATAAGCCCTCTCTCCTTCAATCGATCAAACACCTTCCGCAGCATGAGAGCATGCTCTTCCATATTTTTAGAATACACGACCAAATCATCACAAAAGTACCAAAGACCATTCCCTTTCTTGTCAGAGAACACATCGTCTAATGCGCGAACTAGGGCCTGAGTCCCTATCGACAATCCCATCGCTATACGTTTGTAATTATACAACTTCCCATCAATAGAGAAAGCAGTATACTTTCTACATTCGGGGTCCAATTCCAGTTGGAAGAAAGCTCTACGTACATCGAACACCGAAAGAATGTTGGCATCACTCAACTGAGCTATCGATTCTTCCATATCTGGACAAACTATCCCATCTCCGGATATCTTGGAGTTAACTTGCTTATAATTACAAACGATACGCAGAGACTTATTCCTGTTCCTCACAATGAAAGCTGGAAACCTATAGGAAGACTGACTTAGTTCTATAACATCATTACGTAACAACTCATCAATCAACTTTTTAACTTCCCCTTTTAACGCCTGAGGCAAAGGATAAGGAGTCTCCTTGACCGATTCTTGATCTTTCACTTCAAATTTATATGAGAAATTATTCAACTTCCCTATCTTCTTATTAATAACACCCTCATATTCGTTAACAAACATACGTACAAACCTATCCAAACCAGGACTCTCTCTCAAAATATCAGGGTCAATTGTATCAATATCTGTGAAATATCATCCTCACCTAAACTATCCTCGTTATAATCCTCCCCAATACCTAACGCACACATATTAGCATACTGAGGTAACAAAACATCTTGAGGATATTCTTCCGGCAACATATTTTCAAATTTACAATTACCCTTCACGGTATTTTGATTACCAGTATTATTTAATTCAACATCATTATCAACTACATGATTAGAACCTGTATTCCCCGAGAAATAAACCTTATTCTTTCTCTTGACTGTACCTTTGCTGGTATCCTGTTTCGCTGAACGTTGATCCATTCCATTTTTCTGCTTCCCCCGTTGTTTCTTTACAACATCCTGCCTTAAAAATGCTGGATTTTCCCCATTACCACCATTCCTCCCAAGTTTCCAAACGACGGCCCGCAGAACCAGAAGAAGTAGGCTGCGTCGTCCGAGAAGATGATTTCCTCGTCGAACTACCATTCCGACCTTCACTCGGTGTTGACTGGAACAATCCCAATGCTCGTTGTTGCCTGGAGACAGAATCATGATGACGTTTGCCTAGGGTCGAGAATGCTCCATCACCATCCCGGTTTGGCCTATTGGGAAGGCTGGAAACAAACAGAGCACAGAGTATCCGTCCACACCGACCCGACGGTCAGACATCTTGTCATCATCTTATCAAAGATAATTAACTTGTTCTTGGCATCAATGGAGCAGTTCAGATAACTAAATGTTCTGAAGCCAAGCAAAACTTCACAACCGAGATCCTTCAATACGAACGCCTTCATGGAAGAGGACTTGTCACATAATCCCAAACGAAAGGTAGCGGAGGTATTGAGAAAAACTTTTTCATTGTTCACTGTTTTGCCACAAAACCGTTCGTTTTGATTAAAACGACAAAGTTTGTTCTTAACCATTTCCTCAAAAAATTCAGAGTCGACCAAGTTCTGCTCTGATTCCGTATCTACGAAAATACGCACCTTTCTATGGTTAAGATTCAAAACGAATTACATTCCCGCATTCGTCTTGTGACAATTAGTGTCTGGTTCACGTTTGACACTGTTAAGTTTTGTCTGAAGCTTCAACTTCGGACACACAGAACGTTTATGTGGCTGGTCACAGTTCCAACAACGTATTTCACGTTTGTTGAACGTGTTTCTAACACCACTGGCACACGAATTAGCTTCCTCATAGAAGTCTCTAGAATATAACTCATGTCCATTGTATTGGTCAATAAGTTCTTGCAACCCGCCCATGAGTTTTGGCACTCGAGTGTAGAATATTTTCTCCCTTATCGAGGGACGTAATCCATTGCTAAACGTTTGGATATAGTCACTGTCTGACACTTTAAATGACAGTAAACGTCTCACCGTATTCATCCTCTTAGAATATTGAGCCAAAGTCTCGCTCTCTAACTGTTTCTCGTACCAGTACTTCACCATTAGTTTTTGAGTGGCGTGGGAAGATAATGTTCGTGAGAAAAGCATAACCCGAAATGACTCCCAACTAGAACACACACTGAGACAGTGTTTCACATTATCCAACAATGGATTACCACATTTCCCAAGAAACGAAATAACAAATGCACGAAACGGAAAATCGTTCGCTACGAAAAATTCCAAAAAAATAGGAATAACTTTTCCGCAGAACTACCATCACATTCCTCCAAACTTGTTACAAACCGCTGTAAAGCAATCAAAGAAGTTTTTACAACAATTTTATCGTACAACATGTCATGTCTGGGAAGGTTCTTATCTTTCGTTTGAATACCGTAAAGTACCTTATCTAACGATTCATGCAACATATCTTTTGAATTTAATAAATCTACTGTGAGATTTCGACTATCAAACATTTCGTTCTCACAAGCAGACGCAATCAAACCTTTCTTTTCTTTAACATGTTTCAACAACCTTTGCAAGGCTTCAGAAATTAATTCCTTTCTCTCGTCTTTATTCGGATCTAAATCATTCTGTTGTGTCAAAAGGACAAGCTCATTTTCTAACACTGTCAAGGCCTTTGAATCTAACGAGAACACGTAACCATGCTGCTTTTCACTATCCAAGAGCAACAGGTCTCGCAACGTAAAATTGCCTGAAGGCATTTCCTGCTCCTTCGAGGCACGTGTCTCAGACACACTAACAGACATCGCAGTTAAAGCAAACAACAGACGGAACTGAATGAAGCGAACACAACTATGCTTGAATCTCGTGTTCATTTACCTTGCAATCTAAGTGACTCATACCCTGTAACCTTTTGAATCTCTTTTCCTCTCTCTCTCTCTCATTAATAACAAGCACTATCGTAAATTTAGTTTGCCTCACAATCAAGATCACCTTGAATAAAATGAAAGAGTTCGTCGCTATATTTTTGTAATGTTGCTTGGGCTTCCTCTTGAAGCCCGAGTTTCCAGACTCCACCCACTCGGCCACGGAAGACGGATTAGCAAAAAGAGAAACCAGATCCCAAGATCTCACCAAAATAACCTCTCTTCTACAACTGCTTAATACGCGACCTATTGGTGGAGTGGGAGAAGTGCTAGAGAACTCAGTAATACACTTCAGTTTCGCACACACAAGTGCATTGATCGGTGACCTTGATTTCTGTTGCTTGAAAAAGGCAGTCGAGGCAATGAAATTATTTTCAATAGATTTATTATAAAACAAATAGTGCTTGTGAGTAATACAGAATATACAAGTGCAGAGAAAAAAATATGACTAGCATCGCAAGACAAAGGTAAGCTTACAGCGGGTAGCTTCTTGCTCCCAAAAATAAATATATATAATTCAACGAATGGGTAGTCCAACTGACTCCCTCCACGACATTTAATCAACGAGCAGCCGCACGTGCTCCCATAACTTATTCCACTTTCCTCGGTTTCACAAAATACATTTACAACCCTCACGGAAAGGAAACGAATGTACACTAATAGAACATACAAAATACATACACTATAAATACTATTTCTAACATAGGCACATACAAATACCTGGGACTCGATTTGTGGCCTGCCGTGTGAGTTTCCTGACTGAGATTCCCTCTTTCTCACACAGACGACTAGGAAAATGGAGGAGCGGGAAAACTATCCAGGGAATCCACAAATAGGCAATATCAGCTTTCCGACTTCCTTCACTTCCAGAATGGAATTCCTCAAAATAAACCATGTACAGCTAGCTCACACACGCAGCTCACTCGTCGATCCCATAACGTTCGAAATTTTAAGTTACATAACATGTGCATCACACACCTACGATAGCGACGAACTGAAGCTAGGGCTTCAGCCGTCGTGTCTCGAACCCTTGGACAAATCTGATTGGCTTACAAGCAGTCCAATCAGGACAAAGCATTCAAAAAGACACCATTTCAAATTCACAACACTAAATCATAAATAAAAAACACCAGATTTGGGCAAAATAAAAACTACATACTAAAAATAAGTAGAAAAAACTCGAAATCCGAACTAATACCATTACAGTACGCAGACTACCAATTCCAAATGTTTTTATAAAACTACATCCTATTTATAAAGAACAAGTTAAAAAAAGGAGTGTCTAACCAGAAAACAACAAAAACAGTCTTATAGTTTGATGCAACGCATTTAGGTAGTGGTTATCTATCCTCACCTTCGGTCTTGCCTTGCCAGTTGATGTTCCTGGCTACCTCTCCTACGTTGTGGTCAAAACAAAAGCCGTAAAAAAATTTAAGCTTATTTGATTTATTTCCATGTTATACTCATACAATCAAATGGCACACTAGCACTCAACTGATTCCTGGCGCGCCGTTTGACTATTCCGATTTGAAATTAAAAAAATCCCTTTCGGCAGGTCTACAGGCTGAAGTAGATCTCAAAGTTTTTTTTTATTTTCAAAAATTCAAATCTTGCCTTATATGACAGCTATCGAGAAACTATTTATTGATTTGTAGATTATTCATCAAGAACTGTTCAACGATACCCCACAAGACGTATATGTATACAGGGTGAGTCACTGACGAGTGACAGCCCAAAATAACTTGAAAAAGGAGCAGAAAATATAAAATGTGCGCAGGTAACCTGATACCTACGACAGGGGGACATCTGATCAAGCACACAACAACAATGTCACATAAGCAGTGTTGCCACTCCAACACAAACTTATATTTTTCAAATGGCACTACGAAAACTGATAATTGAAAATAAATCTGCGAAGCAAAGTACGTCCAATGATACCAAAATAGATGCTCAGTGTCGCCAACTTCGGGAGATATGAAAGGTCAAAGTTGGAAAAAGAAGGAATGGATAGTAGCTAAATACACAATATTAGATCAGAAACATGATAACGAAATGGAAATAGGATGTGGTCTTAACAAAATTCCAAAATTAAAGTTCATTACAAATAGCAGTGTTACCACCCGAGACGCCGACAGAAAGGGAAATTTACAATCGCTATTTACGCAAAAAGGGTTCTCTTGACAAAAGTCACAAAAATAAGCAGGAAGACTCATTGAGGGTCTAAAAATGCAATGGAATTTGTTTGGAAGCGATATCACAAAGCGTTCACAAGATATAACAAAAGAGTGAAAAGCTGGCAACATTGGAGGGACATTTTTTATCCCTCAAGCAGCAGTGGACTATACACGGGGTTGCAAGGAGTATGGCGAATATTGGTCTGCAAGCCGATTTCCAGGATGATCGCTTCGCGAGGTAAAGCGATGATGGTGTAGCCCCTTCTCCTTCTATTCGATAATTTCATTATAAAATATACACAAAAAGATAGTACGTTACCATTGGATAAGCGAGTTACTTTATACATTTGCATGATAAGCTAGAGCAGGTATAAAGAATAAAAAACAAAATTTTTAGCAACTAAGGTTTCCAAATACTGTCTCAAACTAGCATCCAGATTACCTCCACTTCAGTACAAGACAGCTGTGGTAAGCGCGGGGCAGACGGTAGCGTGTTGGACTTTGGAACTTTTATACTTTGAGCAACAGTTCGAGTCCGGCTGGTAGTATTTAATTTTTGTTATAAAACGTGAATCAGTGATAACAAAAATGTTCTATTTACGTTAGACGCACGCTTATTGACTTCTGTACATTTTCAATAAAATGTTTTAAACAGGGTGGAATTAAATTTAGTTTGGTAAACGAACATAGAAAGAAAACAATAATATGATGCAATGTATTAAGAACCATTATTTTGAACTGAATTGAATTTATTTTACGGCCTTTAGACATCTGAGGCTCAGGCCAAGATAGGGTGGGGAAAGAATTGTGGAAGGTAGAATGACAGAGCTTATTTTGTAAGTACTTCCCTAGTATTTAGCTGGTGTGATTGAGGAAAAACCTCAGTCAGGATGGTCGGCAGCTGGAATCGATTCCAGAACCTCCCGAATGCTAAGTCAACGCTCTATTACTGAGTTACTGCAGCTCGGTCCATTACTTTGAAATTCGAACAATGTGTTGTATTTTTAGAAGTTTGAATGTTTTTATAGTTATATTTTTATTTTCCTTATTTTATGAAAATAGGTAATGAGAGATTAACAATGTGCAAGTTTGAGCCCTCAGAAGGTGGCGGCCAGGGCCTATGTTGAAGGTGCCATCAAGGCATTAGTCTGGTATGACTAAGGAAAACTTTGGAAAAGACTGAGTGAGTATGGTCGGCCGCTGGGGTCGAACCCATGACCTCTCGAATGCTACGCAAACTCTGGAGAGATCTTCAATTGTTAGGAAAATATAAAGCAGTGCTCTCTTTTTAGTTTCCAATAAAAAATAGCAATTACATACTGTACTTTACTACATTGGGGACAGCCAGTCTGAAATCGTTCATCTTGGATGCTCGATCGCATTCAAATAAATTTATTTTTTAACATGTTTAGATTCTAGATAAAAATAGTTCAAAACGTGTAACCTTACATTTTTAATCAAATCGATAAATTTATAGCAGCCATCTTTGTGAATTTTGAATTATTTTTATGGGCTATAGGCATCTAAGGTTCAGGTTGGGATAGGGGAGGGAAACGTATGCGGCATTGTATCGGCCAGGGCCTAAGTTGAAGGTGCAATCCGGCATCTTCCTGGTGTGACTGAGGAAAAATCCTGGAAAACCCTCGATGAGGATGGTCGGCCACTGAGATTGAACCCACGACCTTCCGAAAGTTACGCCAAAGCTCTATTACTGAGTCACGGCGCCTCCATGGTTCCATTTTGGTATTGCGGCACATGCCGAAATTTCCGTTTCCAGACTTACGAAAAACATAATATCTGCGGACTGGTTTACCATAGTGCTTGCAAACAAAAATCATTGTTTCCTTTGAAGTTTCCTCGATAATTTTAGCCCTCTGCATGAAAAACCTAAAGCGTAATTGAACTGGTCAAAATGGTAACCAAATGTCCTTGTCGAAATAGAAACAATGTTGGTTCTTCTGGATAATTTTTCGCCCAGAAAGAATTGAATGTCGAAGTTCTTTTGTACACTATTACATATAAAAGTATATTGAAAACAAATACAGTACTTATTTTGCGCATTTCTTTCTCGTTACATCATATACAGTCCTGGGTTCGACCCCAGCGGCGACCATCCTCACTGAGGCTTTTCCAGGATTTTCCTCAATTATGCCAGACAAATGCCTTAATGAATCTTCAACATAGACCCTGGCCGACACCTCCCCGAATCCTTTCTCTTCCCCTATTCCGGCCTGAGCCTTAGGTGCCTAAAGGCCATAAACAAAATTCAATTCAGCTCAATTCCAGCTACAATAAGGTAGAATCAGTTGTTTTTTTTTTAGGGAGGATGGTGTTAAAAATCACACATTTCGGAAATTTTTCAATTTCAAGCAGCTTTCATACTTAACAGCAATGAGACCCCAAACTTTTTTCATATCCTATAGTTTATTTCTACCATGAACTTTCAATTTTACTAGAATTAATTTTGAAGTGTTGCTGCTTAGCTGAAAATTATACCGTACTTGTATCTTTTATGTTGCTTGGTGACTTTAGAGTGTAGACCATAGGAAAGAGAGGTCCTTTCACAGTATACCTGCACAAGACTTTTTTTTACGTTTTTTTCTTTATCCATATTTTTTTAATGAAATTCCTTGATACCGTACAGTGTGTGACAGTAACAGTAGCACAAAAACGGCTTTCAGTCCATTATTTGTTCCCACTCAACAACACAAAGCAACAATGTCCCGCCAATTTTTCCTTCAACATTTTCAGTTTCCACATAGTATGTCAAAAGACGAAGAAGTTGGGGATCTCGAGATTTTGTAGGTGACCCCCATACTGTGTCCCAGTAAAATGTATGAGCAGTCATCAGCTAATAGAGTACTACCATTGTATGTAAACACAAACGTGAGGTGATGTTGCTTTACAAAGCTATAACATTATGAAAATATGTCTTCTTCACATTTTCATAAAAGGAGTCCGCGACCTTCAACTTTCGGGGTTGATACTTGCCAGGGCAACTTTTCTGAGGGCTCAAACTTGCACATTGTTAATCTCTCATGACTTATTTTCATAAAATAAGGAAAATAAAAATAAAACTATAAAAACATTCTAACTTCTAAAAATACAACACATTGTTCGAATTTCAAAGTAATGGACCGAGCTGCAGTAACTCAGTAATAGAGCGTTGACTTAGCATTCGGGAGGTTCTGGAATCGATTCCAGCTGCCGACCATCCTGACTGAGGTTTTTCCTCAATCACACCAGCTAAATACTAGGGAGGTACTTACAAAATAAGCTCTGTCATTCTACCTTCCACAATTCTTACCCCCACCCTATCTTGGCCTGAGCCTCAGATGTCTAAAGGCCGTAAAATAAATTCAATTCAGTTCAAAATAATGGTTCTTAATACATTGCATCATATTGTTGTTTTCTTTCTGTGTTCGTTTACCAAACTAAAGTTAATTCCACCCTGTTTAAAACATTTTATTGAAAATGTACAGAAGTCAATAAGCGTGCGTCTAACGTAAATAGAACATTTTTGTTATCACTGATTCACGTTTTAGAACAAAAATTAAATACTACCAGCCGGACTCGAACTGTTGCTCAAAGTATAAAAGTTCCAAAGTCCAACACGCTACCGTCTGCTCCGCGCTTACCACAGCTGTCTTGTACTGAAGTGGAGGTAATCTGGATGCTAGTTTGAGACAGTATTTGGAAACCTTAGTTGCTAAAAATTTTGTTTTTTATTCTTTATACCTGCTCTAGCTTATCATGCAAATGTATAAAGTAACTCGCTTATCCAATGGTAACGTACTATCTTTTTGTGTATATTTTATAATGAAATTATCGAATAGAAGGAGAAGGGGCTACACCATCATCGCTTTACCTCGCGAAGCGATCATCCTGGAAATCGGCTTGCAGACCAATATTCGCCATACTCCTTGCAACCCCGTGTATAGTCCACTGCTGCTTGAGGGATAAAAAATGTCCCTCCAATGTTGCCAGCTTTTCACTCTTTTGTTATATCTTGTGAACGCTTTGTGATATCGCTTCCAAACAAATTCCATTGCATTTTTAGACCCTCAATGAGTCTTCCTGCTTATTTTTGTGACTTTTGTCAAGAGAACCCTTTTTGCGTAAATAGCGATTGTAAATTTCCCTTTCTGTCGGCGTCTCGGGTGGTAACACTGCTATTTGTAATGAACTTTAATTTTGGAATTTTGTTAAGACCACATCCTATTTCCATTTCGTTATCATGTTTCTGATCTAATATTGTGTATTTAGCTACTATCCATTCCTTCTTTTTCCAACTTTGACCTTTCATATCTCCCGAAGTTGGCGACACTGAGCATCTATTTTGGTATCATTGGACGTACTTTGCTTCGCAGATTTATTTTCAATTATCAGTTTTCGTAGTGCCATTTGAAAAATATAAGTTTGTGTTGGAGTGGCAACACTGCTTATGTGACATTGTTGTTGTGTGCTTGATCAGATGTCGCCCTGTCGTAGGTATCAGGTTACCTGCGCACATTTTATATTTTCTGCTCCTTTTTCAAGTTATTTTGGGCTGTCACTCGTCAGTGACTCACCCGGTATATATACTGTATATATATATATATATATATATATATATATATATATATATATATTCGCTTTATTTCGCTGGGAGCACTCCCCCGAGAACCCTGTAGGGGGCTTCGCCCACAACTTCAGTGCTTTTGAGAGAATTTGCCTGCTTTGTCTTAACCAAAATCTCCCCGCAGCACTACACCACCATGGTGTCCATCTGCACCTTCCCACGGGGGGCTGCGCCCACAAAGGGGAGGTTTGCCCCATTTATTGTAACCTACTCTTTCTTGGTCATACACCTTCAAAGAAAATTTTATTTTTCTACCTTCAATAATTTGGAAATTATGTTTTTGCGGCGGCCATTTTGGATCCAAGTTGACGACTTTTTGAAAGTTTTCTCATATTGTCGTGACCTACTTGTGATGGTACACCGTCGTAAAATTCCATTTATCCAACTCAAACGGTGTGCAAAATGGAATTTTGGGCGGCCATTTTGGATCCAAGATGGCGACTTTTCCCAAATGTTGTATTATTGTAATATTTCCCTAAACTACTCGTTATAATGCACCTGTGTGCCAAATTTCGTATCTCTTGCTCAAACCGTGTGGAAAATTTATTTTTAGGTCCACCATTTTGGATCCAAGATGGCGACTTTTTCAACATTTCGTTATATTTTCTTGAACTACTAGTGACAATACACCTTTGTGCCAAATTTCGTATCTCTAGTTCAAATGATATGGAAAATAGTTTTCATGCTTCCGCCATTTTGGATCCAAGATGGCGTCTTTGAATTCATTAGATAACATTTTCATAATCGAACAGCGATGTTGTATCTTTATGCCAAATTTGATTTCAATAGCCCCAGCGGTTTAGGCTGTGTAATTTATACAACAATGGGTTCGGCGGTCATTTTGGATCCAAGATGGCGACCGACTTTGCTCATTAACGAACTTACCCGAACTATTAATCTTAGAAATAACATTAAAATTTTTGTTCAAATATATATATATATATATATATATATATATATATATATGTATATAGATGTATACATAGATATCGTACCGATCTCAATAGATAGAATTTTCTTCGAAATCTACCAAAAACAAGTTGAATCCAAGACTTCATTTACTTGGTCTCATTTACATTTGGTATAGATACATTCATATTACGTCAAATTTGTAGAAATTATATGGTGCACATTTGAGTCGCTTAGTACATTTCACATAGCTTCTTAGTCACCTTGTTCCTTCTAGGTGCAACTTCAAAACGTAGGGACTCACCCTATTTCTTTTGTCGTTGAAGACTGTCAACCGTGAAAGTATCATTCAAATCGGAATGTGTACGTTCCTTTTAAATTGGCCTTTAGATATATGAAGATTAGGTCGGTATAGAGTGGAGAAAGGATTGTGGAAGGTAGACGGCCAGGGCTTATTTTGTAGGTATATGTTCCTTGTAAATTTACATAAGAAAAGAAACTTGAAATTGCGGTGAGTGGTTTGGACTCAAGTATCCCTTCTAAGTACATTCAAGGACACAAGCACTAGTTAATCAAACATTCCTTTCTAAAACGTGCTTTTATTACAAATTCGTAAAGTTTCAAATATAATACATGGAAGAGATAACTTGAACCTTAACAATGCTAAATTATGTCATTCTAATTTAATTTTTAAGTACAAAAAAAAACATGAAACAAAAAGATTACATAAAACCATAAATGCTTACAGAATGACATATTAAAGGAATAACTAACTTTTGTGGACTTATTGTACAGTGCTTTGAGCATATTCTGTACTACTAACGAAATATATACCTAACCTACGAATACAATAACATATTCAAGACGATAAAAGGAGAAAAATACATAAATAACAAAAAAGGGGAAGAAGTGAGATATAACTAAGAAGTAGTAGATTACACTTGCTCAGTAGTATTATAGCTTTGACTCTGCTGTAGTAAGAGATAATTCTTGAGTTTGCGTTTAAATGACATATTAGTACAGGAGTTCACAATATCCATGGGCAGCTCGTTCCAAAGCTTGGCTGAAACGTAGGAAAAGGAAGATTGATATGCTGATGTGAGACATTGTGGGAGAGACAATTTATCATGTTTCCTAGTGTTGTACGAATGGTCAAATTTTTCCTGTTGCAGTAACTCGTATAAGTATCGTGGTTTCCCTTTAGTTGAGATATTGTATAGCGTACTACAAGCATGTAATTTTCTTCTGCGTGACATAGTTAAAATCTTATGCTGGTTCAAGACAGGCAGTATATATTCATATTATGTACTTGTACCAAAAATTAATCTCATACAGAAATTATGAACCTTTTGAATTTTGTTACTAATATCTTTTGTCATCCTGCTTCCATAAATCATATCGCAATAATAAAAAAGATATAATATTAGTGCCTGAACTAGGCGCAATTTTATCTCCTAAGATAAATATTTACGTAATCTATAAAGACATCTAAGCATACCATATGCTTTACTGCAATGTTCAGGCCATTGTAGATGGGAGTCTATGATCATACCTAAGCTTTTCACCGAAATCGAGTAGTCTACTTTTCACCTGATCTATTTTAATATTTATATCAAGAGGGTTTAAATTCTGTACATTATTGCGAGAACCAACAACGGTATACATAGATTTACTGGGGCGCAACATTAGGCCATTTGCTCTATACCAGTCAAGAATCCTATCAGGGTCTATATTCATCAACTCAGTGACACGAGAAATTTCATTTGGCAAACATGCTGCTTCGTAATTGCACGCTGTCAGCAAATTGATGCATAGTTGAATAATTGTATCTTTGGGTAAATCCGAGATATAATAAAGTTTAAAAAAGTAACGGGCCCAAAATTGACCCCTGCGGAACACTTCTATCAGCCTGTAATTCTCTGGATAGTCTGACCTATTTTATCACGTTGGGTGTGACCAGTTAAAAAGGGGCGAAACCGATGTAGTGCCGGCAAAGAAACATTATAAAAATGAAGTTTAGAAAGCAGTAGTCGATCGTGTATCACCGAGTCGAAAGCACGGGTGAAGTCCAACAGTACTAACAATGAGACTTGCTTACTATCAATTGAGCGTAGTATATCATCAGATAGTTTGAGAAGAGGCGTAATAGTACTGTAACCAGGACAGAAACCAGGTAGATACTTTGGTAATATATCTATTTCATTTACAAAATTGATAATCTGATTATAAACTATTTTTAAGCACTTTTAAGATACACAATAAAATACTAATAGGACGCAGATCATTAGTTCCTCTGATAAGCTACTTTTGAGGAAGAGGTATGATCATTGCTTTCTTCCAGTAGGTACAGTTTCTGTAACAAGGGACGTGTTTATAACATGCGTGAGGCCTGGTAGTATATAAGGTACAGATACCTTTACCATTCGTAATGATACGTTATCGACTCCTACTGCGTTAGAGTTAATTTCGCCTAAAGCTTTCATAACTGTGTTTTCGTCAACATGGTGAAATGCGAATTTTTTTACAGATATTTTCAACATAATGGTTTTCAAATATAGAAATGACGGACAAAGTTTCGTCGGTTGTCGCGCGAGCACATTACTGGGGAACAGCCACTATACTCCTAGGAAGGTCATCGAACAAGCAAACATACTGATGGAACAAATACAAATTTTGTATATACGAGAATTAGAATTGCCGTAATTGATAACGTCATATATCTACGCAATTACGGGAATTCTAATTTCTCAGCTAAAATAAACACTGCTAACATCTCAGATAGTTCATGTTATGCGCATGTATAAGTATTATTGGGATCGCTTTTCAAAATTTTCACTGTTCCCTGTCATTTGTCCAGTATCTTTAAAGATAGGAAAACTAACACAACACACACACTTATGTTCTTAAATTGCTGAACGAAAGGGAAAGCAAATACACAGTAATGGGTATTGGGTAGAATGCGCTCCCTGTTGGAGGGTATGATTTTCATCGCAGCCATCTTGAAGTCAGCCATATTGAATCTTGATTAATTTTCTTTAATGGGGAGTGGATAGTGTAATATGTCAATCTGAGCTAGCATTTTACGGGAATTACGCATTTGAGGCCAGTTTTGCCGTAAACGTAATACCCGGAGAATGTCGAATAATGTGACAATAGTATGGAATAATGATGCAAAACGCAATTTCGTTTTGTTTTAAAGAAGAAAATAGGTCCCAAACGTATACAAATTGTTCCTGGGTATAGTACCCTATGGAAATGGATTTTTATGCATTTAGGTTTCATTTCGTTTGTTATTTCAAAACAAAACGGGTGTTTTTAGGCTACGACGATGAAAGGAAGAGAGTTCTTTAGAATTGGTCGAAGCCAACTTACGGTCTCTATCTTTGTATAGACGAGGAAATAAAACAATACAGGAAATAGTAATCTTATACTTTTATGTACAGTAATCATAAAGACCATAGATTTCCAGTAAGAACATATGTTTATAGTAATCTGACACCTTCTGTTTAAGGAATATTCGGAGACTGATTTTAATTTTTGTTGTGAACGGAGCTTAGTAGCACATTAAGCTAAGCAAAATTAGCTTACCATAGATTTGAAACAAATGTGGTGAGATATGTGTTACAATTTTATAATTGAGTTTCAAAATTTTACAAAATATTTAAAGCTGCAAAAATTCACTCATATGTTCTATACATTAATGAAACAGAAGTTATTTATCCTTTCATAGTTTTAAGTTTAAAAAACGAAAGTGCAGTCTAAATTTGCTTCTGAATTCAAAATTATGGAAGAGAAGTTGTTTTTTTTTTTCTAGCGATTAGTTTAATATTGGCTTTTGAAATGTTCGTTTTGACCCAATTATCCTCAAATAAAAATTCTTGTTTGCTCAAAGTACCATATTTTATGTTAAAATATAGTTCTTGTTTACCGGTTTGAGAAACCGCATTGCATGGTTTCGAATCAAGGTTGCTGAATGGATGCTGTTACAAATCTCTGTATGCAAATTTATTTAATGATTTACATTAAGTATTAAATAAATAAATAAAATTCAATAAATTCCAGTACCATACTATCAGGGATTTCCCCATGTTTCCTTAATCATATCAGCACCTTTCTCTGCAATCATAATAGTAGCAGCCATCGTATGGCCTCGTACAATAACGGGCATAATAGAAGCATCCATTACCCTTAGACCATCAATACCATATACCTTTAGCTCGGGACTAACAACAGCGTCACGATCATTAGACGGTCCCATTTTACAAGTTCCAACGGGATGGTATGCAGTTTTAGTGTATTGTTGAGCCATACATTTCCAATACTGGTCGCTATTAAATTCAAATTCCGCGCATTGACTTGAAACTGTACGATTAAGTTCAGCTCTTATATGTTTGAATGCTTTAGACTGGGCAAACATAACTGCTACTTTAGCTCCACGAATCAGAGCCTCTAAGTCACCATGTTCTCCAAAATAATTAGGGTAAATTAATGGAGGATCCTGTGCATCTTCAGAGGACAATCGGACACGTCCTCTGCTTAGTGGTTTTAAGAGGATTGGGAAAATACCAATACTGTTGTAGTAGCAGAGTGGTTCCTTACCAAAAGGCGTATTTTGAGCAACGGGAGAAAAGCATAATTCAATATCGGGAATATCTGAGATTCCTCGACTTTGTTGACAATTTATATCATCACTCAGAGTGCAATTGACATTTATAAAACATGTAGCTTGTAGAACACCTGTTGCTGTCATTGGACCTGTTTTATAGAGATAATACTCTCTGAGGTCTTTGTATATATCTATTTTATTAAGTGGTACCGTTGAAGTATTTTTAAAGTTTAAAAGCAATCCATTAAAACTCACGTGATCCTGCAAATTGTATCCTACTTTTAAGTTAGTTACTACAGGAATTTGGAATTCGTTTAAGTGTTCTTTGGGACCTACACCTGACAACATAAGAAGTTGTGGAGAACCTATGACTCCAGCACAAAGAATAATTTCCTTTTGCGCTCTTATCACATATTCGGTTCTATTATTCTGTACATATTTCACAGCGAGAGCACGTTTACTGTAAGGATGTATGAAGATTTTAACCACGAAGGCAGATGTGACGATTCGGAGGTTTGGTCTTGTCAGTATTGGCTTTAGAAACGCAGTGGCTGTGCTGCGACGTTCGCCTGCTCTTGATGTTGTCTGAGCACGCATATAACCAGTCTGAAATTCCCCATTTATATCTGTCTTTAAATATCCTAGTTCGTGGAAACCTTTTAGGATAGTATTAACATTTATGTCAGCATAAGGAAATCTTTCAACGCTTAGGTATCCACCTTGAGCATGGTATTCTTTATTGAGTTTTATTAGCTCGTCGTTATTGTCCTCAGATTTTAAGAAATAAGGAAGAACTTCCTTATAGCTCCAGCCATCGTTTCCTAATTGTGCCCATTGGTCATAGTCATTACGATTTCCTCTCACGTACAACATTGCGTTAATGGCGCTGGTACCTCCAAGTATTTTACCGCCTCGCCAAGGACAACTTTGGTTCGGCCACGCTAGACACGACGTTGTAGATGGAACTGTAAAATATGTCCAGTCTATTTCATCAGTTTTGAGAAAGTTAGTCATTGCGGGAACTTCAGTAAATGGAAATTGTTTTGGACCTGCCTCCAACAGAACCACTTTCCAATTTGGATTTTCAGAGAGTCTGTTTGCCACCACAGCACCAGCAGTTCCTCCACCAACAATCACGAAGTCGTACTCATCCCACGTTGTAGTTCCAATTATGCTCTGAAACCAAGTATCATGATCATCTGCTTTTACGAAGAGCCGAAGCCAGTGCAAAATGAGTAAGATCTGTCCCAAAAGCATATCTGTTATGTTGTTGGATATCCAGTCCATCCTATGATTATAAGGAAGCTCTGCGAAAATAGACAGATATAAGACTGAAATTAGTTTTGAGTGGAACCTATATAGCGCAGAAAATGCTGAATTTTGGTTTATAGATTTAATCTAAGCTAATTAATTTAATCAAAATATACAACAAAATATGAAGAGAAAAAAACAGAGCCGATTAGGGCACAGTTTCAAGTCCGGGGTAAACATTATATTTAAAGACGTGAAGTGTGAATACGAAGCATAGAAGACACTACCAATGAGACAGAAGGCACGCAGTAAGAAGAAGAATTGCTGTGTACTGGAGAACAATGTATTGAGGAAAATACATTTTTTAATGTTTTGTATGAAGTACAATGATATATGACCCGAAACATAGACTCCCCGAATTGTTGAAAAAAAAAACGAGAATTTAAAACCTTCTAAATGATTAAATGGAGGGAAACTGTAAGGATCAACTGAATAGAAAATATAAAAAATTAATGTTGATTCTCTGAAGAGAGTAGAAAACAGAAATATATAGCTTTCTTTAATTCAGAGCAAGCAATTACAAGATTTTATAAACAAAATTTCATTATCTTAAATATTTAACTTAACTTACAGTAGGATTAAATTAGTACAACACAATCAAAATCCTTTAGAAAAAGGGGAAAAGATAAATAGAGGGACGGGGTTTAGTATACAGCTCTTGGATGCAAAATGTTTTTTGTCTGCATTCTTTTCCAACTTGTCATAGCGTAACAAAATTTGGTTTATATAAAGATATTAAGTATTAATACTCCTTTCAATTAACAGCATATGTAAAATTTGCATAGTGAACCAATTAAGGAACGTTTTTCTGGTAGGTGGAAAGTACCTAAACTCGGGTCGGTAAACTATATTTTGAATTTAAGTGTTTTCTTTAGATAATCTACAAAGTCTAGCAAAAATGTTTTGAAATGCCGTACAGATAATATCCATATGCGCACACTCGTATAACTCCATGATCAGTAGTATCAATGTGTTTCCATATACAAGGAGTTCTAATCGTGCCAATATTTTTTTTTTTGTATATAACATGTTTTGAGTTTCAAAGATTTGATATATTAATCGAAATAGTAAATCCTGTAACGTTGGGAAGCTTTTTAACTCCAATGTGTTTTGAGATATGGAGTTCCAATCTCTACCACAATATTTAAATAAAGCGTCAGAATATTCAGGATTTTCTCGATTGTACAGCATTTTATAAAATTGTCGTACTGTCATATATTCTTTATTATTATTATTATTAGTTGATTGCACCATATGCCATTTCCGCTATGGCAGACGTTAAAAACGGTATGTCGTTTTTCCATTTATCAATGCTTATTGGTGCTTTCAATTCGATTTTACTCACCACATTCATTATTGCCTGGCAAGATATATCCTGTGTATGCTCACAAACAGAAGTAAGGGTTTTATGCCATAACAAAACCATGTTCTTCAAATTTAGGGCACCTTGAGGTTAATTATAATATGAATTGTTACGTTGAGCTCTGAGTGTTGTTCATTTCCATATGAATATTTCTATAAATTTGTTTATTTGGGAAATAGTTTTCTTAGTTGAAGCAAAAAAATGAATTTAGGAAGAACATTTACTAAGAATTTAGGAATTCACAAAAGTGACGCGTGAAGATATGTATGAGAAACAATTTTGATATTTGCACAGTTCATGTACAATAACACCTATCAATTTATTGCTATTAGCTTTCATGGTTTACGATACAGAACGTTTCCATTTGATACCTAAAATTTAAGGGAATCAACCGTGGTGTACATGCTTTTATAGATATCTTCACACTCCTGCTGTAAAACCAATATTTTGGTTTAGTTGTATGCCTGCAGGCTTAAAAAGTTCAAAGGTTTTGTCACGTCCAAGGCCATAACTGTTACTTTGCTTTGTTAGTCAGAATTGCCCATGTATATGGCATCTCGAATTTGTATGATAAAGTTTTGAATCGTTTTGGTACCAGGAATATATTCCTCTAAGAGATTAAGAATTATATGAGTTATACTAGCTAAACAATTAGCAATAGTTTTCAATAGTATTTTATCATCGCAATTGTAAAGTGAGATTAAGCGATATTTGGAAACATCATCTGCTCATTGATTATTTTGATTAATTAAATTCCTAGAGAGTGCCGAATTCTAGGTTAGTTTGGGGGAGGAGAATCCTACTGTTCATTATACAGTTCTGTGAAAATAGGGATTACATATTTTTTAAAATGTATCATCCTTAAAATTGACAATCCTTCTGGTCCTCCTGATGAATGTTTAGATAAGGACAGTAAGACCTTTTTTATTTCTTCATTCGTAAAAACATCTTCCAAATTTTTGCAATTATTTAGTGTAAGATTATTTTGAGGTTTAAGCTCCATCAGTTGTTGGAGGAAAGAATACCCCGGTTTAGCATGTAATGGTTTATAATGAGATTGAATTCGGGGATATACGTATATATCCTAAGTCTGATGTATTACCTTATTACTATCAATATATTGATTAACTATTTTGTTCTAAGCATAACGTAGGTGTCTCGTGAACACGAATTTTATTTAATTTGCTGCGAACAATTTTGCCAACAGCTGTGACATGTGATAATTTGTATAACAATGCTTGTACTCTGCGTACCTTTACAATAAACTCAGATTGAGCTAATAATTGTTTGTAATAAGCATCAAGCATATGATGATAATAATGCATTTGTTGTTTACGATTTCTCGCCTTATTGCGTAAATAAACTTTAGTATCATAAATTATCGATTTTTTAAATCATAACCACCATTGTAAGGTAGATAAATACGATCTACCTTTTCAATTACTGTCTGCAAAATATTAGATATTTGTTCGATATATTCCTGATCATCTAGCAAGCTATTGTTAAATTTCCAGCTAAGCGTAGGAGGCATATGGACAGGTATGTTATAATCAATTTTAATATTTATCGCTGAGTGATCCGACATCGCTAGTTTGCTGATATTTATACTTTTCAAGGCTCTACGCAGATTTTGAGACACGTACACATTATCTATTCTACTTCTACCGGTATAATAAAAGTATGTTGGTAAGTATGTGTCACCGTAGAAGTAATGCCAGGTGTCCACTAATAGATTGGTATTAATTAGATCGGATAAAGCTTGACTTATTGGAAGAGTGAGTGACGTCGCTCATTCGAGACACAGAATTGTTATCCGCACAAATGATGTAGTTTTTGATTGTTTAATAATTGTAATAAAAGGAAAAATTCATTGTAAATAAAGTTGTCGCGTTCCCTCGAATATTGGGTCCCACTACGTAAATGTACACATACCGGTATAACAAAAACACTGAACTGCTGAACAAGACTATATTATTCGTAAAAAATAAATTACACGTAACGTTTCGACCTTCTAGCAAAGATCCTCATCAGACATACACTGAGTCTGTACAAAAAATTACACACATAAATACAAGCCCAATAATCTACCTGCTCCCTCATTGGCCGAATCAAGCAGCCAATCAGGGACGCCCGATCAAGCAGCCTCCCCATTAGCTGGAACAATCAGTCAATCAGAGACGCCATAAAACATCCCATGTTAACAAAAAGAGAATCAACAGGAAACTTAGAGCCCCCTAACACCTCAATTAACATACATATCTCTGTGTTTGTCAACAATAATCTTCCATTCTTTATTAATGCTAAAACCTTTGGTCCAGTTCATTAAGTTCTTATCTTCTTCTTTTTTCTATCCACCAGGCCTCGTTCCATTTTCTAGGCCACACACTATCTTCATGTTCTAACACAATCACTTTTTCCCAGTCCACATTATGTCCTTTTTCTTTTACATGTTTGAATATAGCATTACTCTCTCTACCATATTTCACATAGCTTTTATGTTGTTTAATTCTTTCTTTCAACAATTTACCCGTCTCTCCAATATACTTCATATCACAATCCTCACAGTTAATACAATAAATGACACCTTTCTGCTCCTTCTTCCCTTTATCCTTTCCTTTACTTCTGACCAAATCCAACAACTTCCTACTACCTTTTCTGTACACTCTCACACCCTGCTTTCTTAACATCTTTTTAATAATCTCTGTGTCCTCTCCTAACCCTATAATGCCTTTCCATACCACCTCTTCGCCTTCCTCATCTCCTTCTCTTCCCCTAGAATCCACAGATGCCTTTATGATATCCCTTTTACTATACCCATTCTCATATAGCTGTTCCTTAAAAACTTTTACATTCTTTTCTACATTTTTGCTACAAATCTTACTAATTCTTGTCAACATATTTCTTATAAAATTTGTTTTGGTGCTTTTATCCACATTACTTTTCTTACTACAATAAATACCAGCATTGCATTCTTTTTGATACCATTGAGTTTTAATTCTCCTCCCTTCTTTACTCATGAAAATATCAAGATAACATAAGCTACCTCCGATAACTCATTAATGGTACCATTTTCACTATAGGAGAAAACATCATTACTTTTACGTAATTCACTTTCGAAGATAAATTTCGAGGATAATAATTTGACGTAAAGTAATTCCTTATACGACGAATGTTCTATGGCCACTAATTGATCTTCATTATGTTGAAAATTGTCAAATAGAGCTTCGCGGATTAATAGTGACGAAGGTCTGAATCCTAATTGATGAATGTCTATAGAAAATGATGTGTTTTCTCTTTGTATCTGTTGTATTCCAGAATCATAAATCAAAACACAAATACAGAAACTATCACGAAAAATGCACTCACTACACTAATGGTTCCCTAGTATAGCTACGAGCGCCGATATGAGTCGACCACTCCTTTCGTCTATCCAAGGTAGACTCTGTAGTTTCGGGCAGCAAAGAAGGATTCTTTAAAGAAATGTTAAATAAAGCATCATTTCGGAGCTAGCAGTGAGGGAAGTTAGTTGTGTATCGTCACAAGTTACGTCATATTTCGACAATAATAATGTGAGGCTTGTCGGTTTACCAAATAATCAAATCAAGGTTTGTATCCCATACATCTATTTCAGCATAGTTTATGATTAAGAAAGTATCACATAGACGTGTTTCTCAATGTATTTCATGAGGAAAATATTAAGTTTCCCTCCAAACGAAATTCTTCAGTCACAAACTTTGCTGAAGGTAGATGTATTAGGTAGAACTTCGATGTCGTTTCCTAAACCGATCCGGCTTAAACCATTATTTGTCTAGATAGGACGTTATTTATAACCATCCCGCGCTCATTTTGTAAGTCTCTAACTCTGAAACTACGCTTTACTTTGCATTTCTTTAAAGGAACAATGTTTTGAGTTTGGTTAGAACTTTTCGTTCGTAGAATATTGACCCCTTATTTTTCTCTCTATATATACTAGGTGTTGCAAAACAGCACAGACAAAAACATCTCACTAAATTCCTAACGTGAAAATAAGAAGATCTTTTGACCATCGAGGGTGAACAAATGCTTTTTTTTGGCTCTATAGGCTTCCGAACGTGTGGAGAAATGAATTATAGAACTTGATATTTCCAATACAATTAACAGTAGAACGAATGCGACATGGTAATCTCAAAGACTTCAAATCTGCAAACGAATTATTGTTAATTGCTATAAGTTTGTCACATTCATGCTTCCTTCGACTCGCCTTTTCTTCAGAGAATTTCGACGAATTCCTTTGGGTAATTCGTTGTGCACCCATTACGGATATCTGGAATATATATATTTTGATAAAACAGGTTTAATTCATGCTGCCTTGGTTCTAATGTTCATAGTATTGGAAATATCAATCTCTAAATTTCATTTTCCAACGTTTTCGGTAGCCTATAGCCGAAACGAACCATTTGTGCACCGTCGATGTTTTTCTTTTCTTTTCATGTCAGAAATCACTTTAGGTGTTTTAGTCAGTGTTGTCTGGCAACATCCTGTATATATGTTGAGCATGGAAAGATAGACAACTGATTAGCACGATAGCTTCATGTCGCATCAGGCGCCCCGGGCATGCCATCTAGGAACAGCATTCTGAGAGAGGCCAGAGAACCACAGTGCAGTGGTAGACAACTGTTGGTGTGACCTGAGTCCGTGTATATGGTTGAAAGATGCCTCATCGTCGAATCCGGCAGACTTGCCAGCAGGTTTCCACCTTTGATCGCGGAAGAATTGTGGCATGCCGCGGGTGCGTTTTCTCCTTTGCGACATTTGCGCACGTATTTGACAAACTACGTCCACTGTGTAACGCATGTGGACTCTATGATGCCACAAAGGCACTACGCAACGACATGGTGAATTCCAATGGCAGCGCCATACCAGAGGCCAAGAGAACAGACGGCTTCTGCGTTTGGCTTTGGCGGATCAAACAGCCACATCCCGAATGGTGACGTACGCACTGGTGGATATTGCACAGCGCCCAGTATCCCCAAGAACAGTTCTATGTCGTCTGGCGGAGCAGGGCTTATTTTCACAGTGCTCAATCTCTCCACGAGCAGTTGTATGTGGTGTGACAGAGCGGAGCATATTTTCACGCCGCAGACACTCTGAATTTTATGTACCCCCAGGAGGACATCCAAAGGTTCATGCTCTACGTGCCTCGCTGTGCGGCAGCCGTTCTGATTTCCCATGAAGACCCCACAGTCTACTGATATTTCGCAGATCTGTTCCGCAGTCGCCATGTTGTCACGCATTGCATAGAGTGGTAAGTTGAATCATTTACTACTTGTAGCTTAAGGTATCTCTATCTGCCAAATTTTGGGGCTGCTATCTTCCCTCCTTCTTTGTATTGAGAGAGCGAGAGGAATATATATACCTGAAGACCATAAATAAATTCAATTCAATTGTCATGGTATAATCCTGAAGAAAATGTGTCAGTATTCCAATATCTGTCAGTTCTCTGTGAATTTGAGAGCAGTAGGTGTCCCAAGAAATTTGACCCCACAATTACAGTCCTTAAGAGACTCTTTTCGACCGCCCCCAATTTTTAACCATTTTCAAAATATTTCAAAACCTAAGAGCATTGTAAATTATATTAGAACATAGTTCATTAGTACTTAGAAATTGCAATGAAATACAATAGGCAGTAATCCGGAGATCTTCTCTGTTAGTGAGTAATAAGAATTGACAATTAAATAATAACATCATGATCTTTGAAAACGTATTATTCAAGATCTCGAGGTCGCTGCCCATTGCATTTCATAGTAATTTCTAAGTACTAATCAGCTATGCTGCATTTTCTGAAAATACTCTACATTTTGAAATTTTCCATACCAAAGCGTTGCTTTAATATACTTAAGGTAAAGTAAAATAATAGCTGATCATAACAATACATTTTAATTAAAAACTAAAAAAATGTAACAGTTTCACCAACTAACGTACTACCTGGCTTCATCAGACACACACACATTATGAATTTGTTACCACACAGAGAGAAAGCGACACACGGAGGTCAAGAAAAAGTGGGCAAAAGGATATTCGAAGGTAGTCGGGAAGTTTGTTGGTAACATTTCCGTATTTTCCTGATGTGGCAGAAAAAAAAATCCGGAGAAACTTTAGTCAGGATGGCGACCACTGGGATCTTTCCCATCCAACTACAAAGCCAAAACTCTAGCAAATAAAGTACGGCCTGTACGTTAATGGGAGAGATTATGAAGTGCTATTAATAATTACATAAATGTATTGTGCTCATAATTTGTATTTCTGTTTCTCGCAAAATCTATTTTGTGTTTTGTAATAATCAAACATAAATACATAGGCAATAAAAGATGTTATCAACATTAATAAAAATGAACAGATTTGGGAATAAATTAAATAAAGAACACAAATATGTTTGAGATGTACTGTATGGTTTCAATAATTTACTAAGTATGAATTCCGTTATAAATTTTCGTAATTGTATAGTACATAAAAACGGAACATGTCTGTGAGACGTGTGGTGTACATAAACGGATATTTTTCAACGTGTACGCGACAGAGGTAAGGGCAGTAGTCATGACATCATTTCCACGTGTGTTGTCTTGAAATATGTAAGACTTGTTAGCCATTTCTTACTTTTGTATTTTTATTTATTATGTAGTTTCTGCGTTTACCCAGCTTGTTCTATCTTTTTTTTTTCTAATCTACTGGTAATAGACTTCGGTTTATTTATATGATATCAATATTAAAGTAAGCAATCATTTGCAAGATGGTCATGAGATTCATATGAAAGCTGTACAGCAATTGTTCGTTACAGAGTTACACGCCAAACAACATTCTACATGTTTTGTTTTGTATTTCAGGCCCGGTGTGAAAAGGTTAGGAGGGCGTAGCTAATTTTCCCCAAATCGAGTTCTTACGACTTCGGTACTTCCCTTGCCAGTGTACACAATTATATTGGAGGAGACTTATTTTACGATATTCTTATGTTGAAGCGGGGGGACCCACACAAAATTATGTGCTTATTTGACCATTGAAATAATCTGTCGGGATCGTCTCAAAGACCTTTTCATTGCTAAGCTAAGCCTTTACCAACTGAGTTATTGTTTACTTATCATTTTGCTTCTGAGATCACACAAATACAGTTACATTTTATAGGAGGGCGGGCCTACACCCCACTGGGCCTCACACAACCTTAGGACATATCAGTATGAATAACATTTTGATAAGTTAAACAACTGAGAAAAGCAGTTAATGTTACATAAAAGAAACAAAGGAAAAAGCAAATACACACACTAAAGTCAAAATTATGACCCTTTCCTCTGTAAAAAAATCTGTTTTGCACTTCTACTACGTTCTAGCTTAATATTGTACTAACTAGTTATGAGACGTTTCTTCTATTACAGGTAAAAAGTTTGCTAAACGAGTTTTCCTATAATTACTTTCTAGAATCGGGTATTGTGCATTAAAAAGGTTGATATGCGGATGTTTATGTTCCTATGCCAAGATAATCATAGTGTCAAAGTTCCTATGCCAAGAAATTCCAAAAATTTTCAGACCTGCTTCTGCCCTATAATATTCGGCATATTCAGTATCCCCTTGTGGAGTTAAACTTAAGATTTTGGTTTTCTCAACATTCACCTGGGGTCCGGAAGCTCTTTCGTACAATTCAATTTTGTGTTGAATGTGTGGCAGTTCAGCAAGGGACGCTGTGAACAGGGCCAAATCGTCCACGTAGGACTGGACCATTAAGGTGAGAGAGCGCTGAAGTTGACAGTCATACTCTGATCTAGCCTGTGAGGCAAAGGGGCTACCGCCATGGAACATATCAGTGCACTGAGCGCGTTCCTCTAAGGCAATGACCCACCTTTGATAACAAAACTTGGAGTTGCAGTACATTGTTGGTGAATTTTAATCGCCATTTTCCTGCAACGATAATAAGCACTCAGTATCCTAGTTATGGTAACTTATAAAAGGCGAGTAATTTCTCGAGATATTCGAACTTGAACTTATTAAACGTTTCAGAAAAATCGACGCTTACAATCGCATATTTGGTCTGAGGAAAATTGACAAAACTATGAAGATGGTAGCGTATGTTGTTCAAGGCTAAAATCGGGAGGGGATTCCGGTCCGATACCATACTGTTGCGGATGTAAAAAGTAAAGACCAATAGCCTGTAACCGTTTCGTGAGGCAACTGCTGAAAAGTTTAAGATCCGTATTATGAAACTGTAAAGGGCGTAGGTTTTGGGTGTGTTTCTTCCCTACCTTAAGTGTAGGGATAACTAACCCTGTGAACATATCAATGGGGATATACACCACCTGGTGAATTTCATTAAATACTTCTGTCAAAAAAGGGACAAACATATCTTAAAACCGTTGATATAATCTGTAAGGGATTTTATCTCCCCCCGGACTTTTCCTTTTCCTACTTTGCGCAAATGCTTCAACCGCTTCGTGAGTGGTAAACGGCGCCTCTAGACTCTCGAGTACTTCTGCAGGTATCTCCGGCACAGGGTAATCTAAAAGCATTGGCGTGTGTTCAGCATCTACAGGGAATTGAAAATAGTCCCGGTAATATTGGTACAAGTAAGTACAGACCTCAGCACAACTGTGAATGTTCCTATTATCATCTTGTAAATGTAAAATATGTTTCTGTTTCGCTCGGAACTTTTCACGTTTGATCAAATCCATAGATATATGTTCCTGAGCGTTCACCATATCACATTTTGGTCGGATCAACAACCTCTGGGTTTTATGACGTGTGAGTCCTAAAATGATCCCTATCATTTTTTTAATCTGAGAGAACCTCGTATGGTCATCCTGTACGTATCTGTCCTGTAATAGCTTATAATCATATTATTTTTGTTCTTTCGCGTAACATGCTCTTTCCAGCCGGCCGCGAGGCCGAGCGATCTGCGGCGGTAGGCCATCGACTCGAAGGTCCCGGGTTCGAGTCCCGGCAGGGGCATGGGTGTGGATTTTAACAGCTAAAGGCGAATCGTGACGGGCCTAGGTCCAAAGTTACTAGACTGGCCCATATAAAAATAAAGTTTACCAAAGTGCTCTTTCCAGTTTGAAAAATTTACAAAAGGTTTTAATCTTATACTTAGCATATTTATACCACCAGTCCGTAAGTGACTTTCTCGGTACGATTATGTCCCAGATCTATCCAGAATTGACTAAATTGTTCTTTAAACTCTCCCAGTTCAAAAATCTATCTATCATATTAGACCTTCTCAAGGTCTGTAATGGTTCCAAATTCAAGTGTAAGAACACTGCAGAATGATCAGTAAAATAGGCCCCTACTAACTCTACTTTGCTTACTTTCTCTACCATCTCCTTGCTGATTAAGAATCTATCTATGTGGCTTCGGAAGTGCGACGTTATAAATGTCCACCCTGGCTGTTGCTTATTTTTAATTGACCAAATGTCGACCAAGTTAAAATTGGAAACTACCTGTTTTATACTCTGCGATACCAAATTATGAGGTCCAGATTCTTGTTTATTTAATGTACTGTTGAAATCTCCTGCCGCGATAATATTTCGCTGACTTTCCTGTAACGTTTCAGCCAAATCTTTTTCAAAAATTCTATTACGCTCATCAACCCGAGCGCCGGTCGTTTTACCATATAAAGACAGAAAATTATAATTATTCCATTTTGTCCTAGTTATTCTTGGGGAGATGAGTCCACACACTTGTTATAATGAAATACCTATCTTGGCTAGTACTGGAGTGCCGCCTGCATTTTCAGAACTTGACTGGATCACATTATACTTCGGAAAATAAAGAGGATCTAGCAGCCTATTTTCCTGCATAAATAAGATATGGATGTCATATCTAAAACGAAAGTCGTTCAAGTCTCGCAAACTGGTACTATTTGAAGATAGTTCATGAATATTTACCGTCGCTAGCCTATAGCAATGTGGTCTCGTCGTACTAAATGCACTACCTTTTTCTATGAGCCCAGAGGAAGAGGCCGCCAAACTAAAAATAAAACCTAATAACAAAACCACGTTCCAAAGAACTTGCATGTTTGCACAACTGAGACACATAAGAAAAAACTAAATTTAAACACACTTAACACCCTGTCCGGGCATAATTAGAACGTATCCCAAAAAGGGGGAAAAGAAAAAAAAAACAAAGTACTTGTTTCGAAAACGTTACAATCTAGTCACCTAACAATCCCGTAGATAAACAAAACATTATTTATATCTGACTGCGCCTGCATGTTTCTTTTTTCGGATAATTTGATCGTTTTCTCCTCACTCAAGTTGTCTTTGGGAAGCTTAGTTTTTCTTTTTGAATCAGTGCCCTGAACCCACGTTGGTTTTTCTTGGGCTCCTTGTCTTAGAAACAGTTTCGTCACACTCCACCATGTCTCCTCCCGTATTCTCCCCTAACAGTTTCCCCTACGGGCCAGCTAAGGGCGGGTGTACACTATTCACTTCCGTAACACTGTCTACACTGGTGATTTGGTCCACCTTCCTGCCCCCATTGAACTCCTCGGTATTGTTCATACCATCCTATTCGAGGGCCTTAATAGTTTCAGTTACAGATGGCTTACCAGTGGCGGTCGCCGGTACCCCGGTGGTCGTGGTGTTCTCCAATTTCATATTCTCCGCCACGTCCTGCCATTCCTCAGGTCCATCTATATTCCGCACATCCGATTTTACCAGGTTTTCTATCTCCGGTGGGTCTTCTGCTTGCGATGACGTAGGTACCATTTCACTTTCACCTTGGTACACTGATCACTATCCCTATCATACTGGTTTTCCTTGGGTGGCGAATGTTCGACGGTTCTAGAAGACTTCTGTGGTATTGGTAAAGAAGTAAACTGGAGCTGAAGTGCTAACTGAAAGTCCGTGCTACTCATCACCATCTCCCCTTGCGTTTTACTGTCTAACCTTGCCATTACCGTGTTCAATCTGTCTTTAATCCCAGTTAAAGACGTATGAAAACTCAACCGTCGTGAGGTCCCGAGGCCTGACCACACGGTGGTGGGATTGGACCCTACAGGTGGTTGACCCGGCACTAATGGTTCTGCCACGTCATAAGCTGTGCCACTATTCTTTCTGTGACACGGGCTTTCCTGAACGCTCGGAAACTGTTTGTAAAAGTCATGTCGTTCAAATCCACTCACTTGATCCGCTGTTTCTTGTCGGAGGATCTCCCGCGTGGTTTTCTCCCGTCCACTGAATTATCTGTGTGTTGTTTCCTGGCTTCGCAACTGGCAACGAGGTGCCCCGGTTTAAAACAATAGTTGAACGTTATCGGTTGGAACTGTACTACCAAACGCAGCTGTACTACCAAACGCAGCTCACATATCTGGACTATGTTAAGTATGTCCTCAATGAGAAACATTTTCACTAGTTTCTAGCACGTTATAATATTTGCATAAAGATGGTCCTCTGTAAAATGTTCCTCCTCAATTCCATATTCACTTAATTCAGTTCGAAGTAGGTCGTCCGTTAATTCCAACGGTACCGGAGATATCCGGACTAATGTCATCGGTTTTGCCGCTAAGTCCACTGACAAACGATAATTACCAGTCTCATCTCGGTAGTTCACTGTACCTCCACGCTTTAGTAAAATTGCATTACATAGTTAATGTGAAATTAATTTAAAAAAAAATAACGAGATAGAAAATACATTTCAATAGATAAAATTTCCTGTATTTGCAGCCAAAAAGTTTCATGAATAAAAACGTGGGCTGTCAAACTGGACGGTAACCATGTGACATTTTGCAAAATGAACTCGAAGCGTGTTCTGGCGTTCGATTTTCATAGTAGCTATTCTCCAATTAAAGTACTAGGCAAAACTACATCAAAGTAGCTCGGAAACCACTCCCACTTTGCCCTGAAAACTGTTGTACTTTGCCAGTCATGCAACGTAACTTTTAATTCAGGAATTCTTCCACAAAACCATTTGGCCTTTCTTGACCCATTAACTTGCACTGTTCAGACATGACCTCACATGTCGGATTTCTACTTGCATGAAATACATAGATACTACAATTCTCACAAAAACGAAACTATCAATTATCCACGATCTGACTTCCAGGAGCCTGTATTCATAATAAAAAACACAAGAACAAACTTTTCCCTCAAAGCAGTTAATGTCACTTACAACACCAACAACAGGGAAACGAAAATGGAAGCAAAAGCTTCTTCTTAACTCCCGGCGAAACACAACAACTAATACGTCTCGTCACGCAGCTACTAGCGAGCGCCCAAGAGAGACGACTAGCTGAAGCGAACTGTATGCTATGGCTGTTCAGTACATATTCTAACCATTCTTTACTTATAATAATAGGTTTCACCTATTTTTCGTTGAGAATTTAACGAATCGCTAATTAGGAAATTTGATTAATTTTAAAGTTCTTGAAATTACGTAATGATTCATGAAATTTTAAACGACGTTTGGTTGAAGCTTAGGTAACATCGGTTTTCCTTTTAACTTATACGAAAAGATCACATATCTCGAACAATGTGGCTGAGCATTAACAATGGACAAGCATGTCAACAATTGTAGGGTTCTAATATTATCAATTACGTATCAAGCCATTCAAGCCATTATATGTTCAAGAATATCCTTACAAGAAGCTGAAGTTTTGGAAAACTATGAGATAACTGTAATTATTATTGACCCTTGAACATTACTGTAAGAAGGAAAGGAAATATGTTACCTTTCTCACCTTCTCAAGGAAGTGAAACATCCTACAAGTAGCAATCGAAAAAAAATATCTGAGCAATTTGAACAAATCTGAAATCATATTTTTATATGCGTACAGACTCTCTCTATGTGTATGTTGGCTTTCGAATAAACTTTAGATTTATACGTTTCTATTATATGTATTTTTATTAGTATATCTTCGCTCTCCATGTTTATTTTCACCTGTTACACTTTTATACTAGATATTTTAATATTTATAACTTGTCGCCTATTTGATTTTTTATTTTCAAAGTATGTGTGTCTTTATTTGTATGCTTTTTATTTTCTTTTTTAATGGTATATACTACATATACTGCAAAATATTATTGTAACAATATCATGTACTATTTGTATACGTGATGTAAATACTAGTTGTTTAATTTCAAGTTTGAGTAGCTAAAACTGTGGACCTTTACAATACTTCGGTCGGTCCTGTTGACTGTCTCTCGGCGGTATCTTATCCCGCTCGGGGGTTTGTGTATACGGGAAATATTCAAAATTTCAGGTGGTTAGTGTTTTGTGAATTATTTTTTGTATATTCGTGTTTCTTTCGTGCGGAAAACAATAAGTTACTAAAACAAATGTAGTTTGTGCATGGTTATTGTGGTCGTCCAAAGATACGTTACGAACTTCGATACGAAGGTTTCCGGTAGAATGGTCTTTGAGCGGCAGTTGGACAGAAGCAAACATCCTTCCTCGTATTAAGAAATAGCTGATGATTATCCTCTTAAGCATTGTGGATGGCAGATAGGGTATGTACTAAGTTGAACTAATAGTTGGAAGTATTTTTACATAATATGCGAAAGATGACAAGCTGTAAGTACTTTTTAAACAATAAGATCAGGATATGAACCACTTATTTCATAAAGGCACCATGTCAACATTTCCTAATTTTACAGAAGAGACAAATAACTGCATAAAACTATACAGTTAGTTCCTTATCTACAGTAACGGAAAATTCAAGCTGTTGCCAGGTCTATGCTATCGTGTGGACCTTTCTGTGATAAACGATCCATTGACCCACTCAAAACCGTAATTGTAAAAAAGAAAAAAAGAAAGTGCTAATGTTCGACTAGTCGCCTTTCTGCAATAAACGGTTCATATATTGATTACTGTATTTGGAAATTCCAGTCATGTTGATTTAGGACACTGACATTGACATTATTTAATGAAAATATTCCCGATGCAGACAGATGATAAAAACAGCTGCATAAGTTAAGAATAATTACTCTCGATTATGTCTTCAATGAAATTGGTACATTAACAATTCCTAATTATACGCAATTCCTTCCGTCGTTCTTATATATGTCAAAATACATTTTATATATCGCAGGCCCCTTCCTTCCATTGTCTTGTTCATACATAAAAACATCTTGTCTTATTTGGTCATGCCTGTACAACTCCAGTACCATTGATACTGGAATTTCATGTGTTCCGTTGCACCTTTTGCCACGTGTAAATGTTATCTTATTCCGTGCACATTACTTTGTCTTTTGACCCTTCCACATTATGTTATTGTTGAATTTTTAAAAGGGTTGCCCCCATAAAGTCGTGCCTAATAATTTTAAGGCCTCTACATGCATGCAAAGTTTCAAGGAAATTGGAGTGAGACATTTTGTGTTTTAACGTTTCCACATTGTGACTTTCTTGAACTTTCGATGGGGGTTTGTCCCGTTTTTGGTCCAAAATAAAACAATACCTGCATGCTAATTTTAACTCCTGCGCAATTTCAAGGTAATCGGAGGGCAACACTTAGCTAATGTCCCCTGCAAGCGAAACATTCTTTTGTAAGTTGGGACATCTATTTTTTTTATTCTTGTATTCCATGTATTTTATTCGTTCAATGTATCTTGTACTCTAGGTACAGTAATCATAACGGGCATAGATTTTCACTAATCACACATTCACACTAACCTGGCACCTTCTGTGTAAGGAATATCCGGAGACTGATTTTAATTTTTGATGTCAACGGAGCTTAGTAGGACATTAAACTAAGCAAAAATTACTTTACTTTACGTCGTGAAGAAATATGTGGCAAGCTACGAAATTTTAGCGTTTCATATCGAAATTTATATCACTTACCATATACACTTAAGGTTGGATTTATGCATAGGCTAACTAGGCCCGGGCCTAGGGGCGCAACTTTCTCAGGGGCGCACTTTACAAGAAAAAAAATAGAATTTGCTACTAAAAACGCGAGACGGAAACAATATTTAGAAAAAAAAACATTAAGAGAGAGCACAAAACACTGTCACCTTTAAACCGCCTGACCCCCTCGTAAATAACTGACTTTAGAAAATTTAAAGTGAGGACAACAAAGATTATATTATATTTTAGGAACATTATATATTCCTATTTTTGTCTTTGTACACACCAACAATCATTACACTTTTTTCTTTAGTTCAAAATGGTTCCTGGTGTCCTAAAATCTTCCAACGTTAACTCATTTCCCGACGTCATACAATGATGAAATTTTGCACAGTGACGTAAGTCCAGTGACAAATACATTATTCTATTGTTACTTTCATATAGTTCAATAAATTTATATAATTTAAATGCATATATAAATATATAAATTTTTAATATTACGCATAAATACTAACCGGCAACGATTTGGCATTTGACTGACTGCAGAACACTTTAGGATTTGAGTAAAAAATTAATAAAATAACTTTTTAAAGACATACTTTTCTTAAACAATTCCTAAACAAACAGACTAAAAAGTAAAAAATATTTTTGTTTATCCATAACATTTAAAAAAAACATGGGGTGTATCAATTGAAGAATTTATAAAGTGACTGCATATGAGAGAGAGCACCCCATGCTTTTCTTTTTAGTCATGCATAAACATAATTATTTTTTACTTTTTAGTAGGAATTTTTAAGAAAAGTATGTTTTTAAAAACATTCTTTTAGTCTATGTTACATGAATTGCCTCGTTATAATTTCTACCTCTGCTAATGGGCAAGTACTGTGTGTTAAGTATGCATGAAGACATAATTTACGCTAATTGTTTGTATGACGAAAATTAATGTGCCTTTTCGGGTCCGCAATGGACCATTCGTTCGAATCCTGCTGCCAATTGTCCTGACTGACATTTCCATTTAGTTTCCTTCAGTTTCACCAGACAAACGTCAGAATGGTACCTTAACTAAGATACTGTCCGCTACCCTCCCATACCCTATCCTGGTCCAAAGATGGATTTAAAGACCTTATAAATTTTAAAAATATCTTAACGTGTATTTTATGACAAAAGAAAAGTTTTCTCCCTAACTTGACTTTATATCTTTAGGAGTTGAGTATTCCCAGAGATAGCGTTTAAAATTCAACACATATTCAACGTAGCTAACGAGTTTGTAATCCCGTTATTACGAGTTTGTAGAGATTATTTTTAACTTTGAACTTGCTAGTTTTTAGAGACGACGTATTGGCGGGTGGGTCGATATGCTGACTAACAGACACTGGTACATTGCAGGGTTCAATTCTGTAAATCTACGTTTCTTTTTTCTTACATAAAGAGAAATGGCAAAGAGAATGAATCAATAAATGCTAAATAGCGAGATGAAAATATGATGATTTTACCATTCTTTAATTTACTTTAAAGTGTTTTTGTATGTCCTTATTTCATATAACTGTCTTGTCTTTGTGTTTTGTAATGTAATTGTAATTTTTAGATTTTTT
>JAGDQP010004810.1:0-52068 GCA_022664845.1 Lepisma saccharinum
AATCAACTTAATGAAATTTGAAGGCACAAAACAAAAACTTAATGGAAGCGAGATGGGATAAGATTCTAAAACGATCCGTAAATACAAAGAGTGTGTGTGTGTGTATTTTAAGAAATCATGATAAGGGAATGCCACAGCCTTATTAATAATTATGAATGAAAAAAGGACAGAAATGAGACATGTTTGAATTCAGTTGACCTAACGTGCACGATATTCCAAACACATTTACGATTGGTCGTCCTCATGCAAGTTGTGCGATTGAATAATACAATCTGAAAATGTTGAGATTTGCTTATTCATCAGGCAAAAAGAAGAAGAAGAAAAAGATTGCTATGTGTGGTTGCGTTTACAGTTGAAAGTTTAGGTATTGAGTTTTGGAGTAAGCAATCTTGAGAGAATATTTGTTTGATTCCAGATATTAATATTTATATTTAAATGATTAAGAAATATAATAAGATTATATTTCTTAATAATTTGGACTTTTTGAAATAAATTATCATGCTTCCTTACTTGAAAACATAGATACTAAATTTTATTCTTTAGAATTTAGGAGAGGCTGTAATTATTGGGTCGTATAGCGGTGATTTACAGTGTAAACATGAGTAGTTTTGTGTTAAATTTGTGGAAGTAGCCGGAATATGAAACTGGAAGCATTTACATGGTTGTCCTTTACATTACACTGCTGAAAAGGCAGTTATGTCTAAGTCCTGAAAAAGCCTAGAAGAGAATTTTTGCCGACCATTAATTTTCCAAGGGAAGGAATGGGCCAGGTAACAAGACAAGGCCTTACTTCGATTGAATCCATATAGAAAAGTTGCATTTTGTCCTAAAGATCGAACCTGTGTTCGGAACGGTATCAGCTATGTACATCCATGTGAAGACGAACATATTTCTAGGGAGGGACATAAAAATAATTAAATAATTTAACTCCACATTTACTCACGGAAACTTTTCTTCTTCTGAACTCTGACGTAATTAATGTTTTGGTTGAACATAGCTGCCTATGCATCTCCATTTCATCTCCGAAATCTTCAAAGAATTATTTTAAGTAATACTCTGTGTGAAAAGAATAAAAGTTTACATCTCTCGTTTTATGCAACCACGCATGGTAGTTAGTTTCTTTCACAAAATTAAAATTATTTAGAACGTGTTATTTTGGAATTACACAAATCTTCCTTCAGAATTTTGTGCTTCAAATTTTAATACTTGAATTTTCAGCTTAAAACGCAACCATACATTCCATTTTTTTTAACATCTTCATTTCCCAGCATGTTCAGATTCCGAAATCCAAACGTACAAATACAAGAGAACAATCAAACGTAAATGTGTTTGAAATATTGTGTCAACTTTTCTTTCCTTTTTCATTCATAATTATTAGTAAGGCTGTGGCATTCCCTTTTCATGATTTCTAATAAAAACACACACATTTTGTATTTATGGCTCGTTTTAGTAACCAAGAACCTTATCCCATCTCACTTCCATTAAGCTTTTGTTTTGTGCCTTCAAATTTCATAAAGTTGATTCCCAGTCGGGACTCAAACGCGGAACTCTAACTCTGTCTCATGCCCTGAAATCTGTGACCGCTTGACCTACGGTCGTTTATTACCCTATACTGCACTGTTTACACGATTAATCATTGTCATCCAGGGTTGTAATGATATTCTCTCTCTTTGATAACAAATAAATGAATAGTTCGTTGAATTTATGCCAGTTCGGAGAATAGCTCTAACTCCTGTTGGTTACGCAACCACACATTTTCCCTAAAAATTACTCGGCAAATGGAATCTGTTTAAGATCTCGATTTGGCGCAAACGATTAATTGTTACCTGCTAGAAAGTCGTCAAGATCATGCACATTTCGGCTTACTTTTACTTCAGAGAATTTCTCGGAATCCCGTAGTTCTTTTGGGGAATCCTTTGCGCAGCCATCGCAGAATTTCGAAATATGCATTTTTGGATAGAGCAGGTTGGAAGTCTTTGAGAGTATCTTGACCCCGCAGTTTTAATGTTAATAGTATTGCAAATGTTAACCCCTAAAATTCATTTTCCGACGCATTCGGCAGCCTGTAGCTCCGAAACTAAGCGAAATTCGACAAATAACAAAGGCATATTTTCTCTTTATTTTGATAAGAAATTTTCGTTCCTAGAGTTTCGACAATGAATTTTTGTCCACCCTCTATATCTGTCCTCCTCCTTCAAATTTGTTTTATACTAAATGTACTCAGCCTGTATGGCACACTGGAGCCTAAACGAAAGCTAGGGGAACCTGAATGTAGATAGTGTAAAAATATTGTAGTCTCACTAAATTGAAAGTGACAAGGGAAATCAATGTATCCAAATCCTGAGATCACTTCTTCTGTACCTGTTTTTGTTTACGTGCTAGCTTCCCATGCAGGCTCAGTGCATATACTGCAAAAATACCGTAAAACAAGGTTGTCGCCTTGCAAGATTAAAACGCCCTTATGAATCAAGGTCTCTGAATCCTAATCTGCATTATTATCTCCCAGATACCTATATTTTCCCGAAATACAACGTGACTTTCCATACATCCTCTATATTCAAATTTTAATAATATGTTTTATTAAGAACATTAAATAAATATTATCAAATAAAGAAATGAATTATTTTTCATGAAATGTTAAACATTCAATAATTTTGTTGCAAAAAAAAAAAAAATGATACAATTCTAGTATGGAGTTGTTCAAGTATTACGTAAGGATCCAAACGACGAGGAGGGGATTCAAGCATTGTTTATTTTCCTGGGCATACTTATACTTGTTAGGGATACGCCTATTTTGGCCAACAAATGTGGCGTGGCATCGGAAATTACTAAAATATGCTTACGTAATGCTTAATCGACACCTCATTGTCCTATCTCTTTCTCGTTAAATCATCAAAACAAACAAGTGTGTAGGAGCCGAATCGAGGTACTGTGCACATGTGCTAACGCTAGGTGTCAGCACCGAACGTCCAATTGCGACGATTCATGTGTCTTTCGAAAAGCTTTTTTCAATAACTTTGGAACACTTAAACTTTAAACCAGTGGCGTATTCTGGATTCACAGCTTGGACTATCACTAGCCAAAGTACGTAATACGATTTACAAAGAGGGTACGGAGATCACACACATAGTATTGATGATGATTATAAGTGTTCTGGCCTCCTTTCATACAAATTAATATTATTTGTGCATCAACATATTTGTTCACAAGCGTAGATAGCCTAGCTTAGGACCTAGAAGAATTAACTACCGGGTTATTCCATGTCAATTCAACGCCCGTTGTCTGCCTCATTCTCTCAGATTTTTTTTGTTTATTCCTAGTACCTGTTGAGAATATTAAAGATTATTCTTTTTCAAATTTTTTGACGCACTGATTTTTGTTCTATGAAAGTTCAAAAAGTCAAATGTTCGTGTTTCTAGTGGACAGAATTACTTATTACTCAGCAATGGTTGGTGCTAGAGAACTCAAACAGGGCCCATTTTAAAGCTCTTGCAATAAGCTTTCATTTGATATGACACTTGAGAGATTAGTACAAAATTTTGCATATCAAAAATTATGAAATTTGATTTTCTCAAAATCGGACATTCGAATATTATCAAAAAATTCTTATAATTTATGTTGGTCATACCTCTACAGCTACCATGAAAATTGTAGTTTTGGATGATAATGGGACCGTGAAATATAAAATATTTTCGTTCTATGCCTGGGGAAAAAAAGACACTAACGGTCCACATTAAGAATTTGTATTATTTATGACCTTTAGCGTTAGGCGTCTATGGCTTAGGCTGGGATATAATAGGGAAAAGGATGCAGTAAGAAAGTGGTCAGAGCTTAAGTTCAAGGTACCAACCCTATATTTCGCTGGTATGAATGAAGAAAAGTCTAGGTCCACATTAAGTTTATTTTATTATAAACTGGAATATGATATGGATGAACATATGGATCCTGTTCGGGCACGTAATAGTGGACCCGGGACCCGAATTCATATCTTGGAAATAGAAAGTGAGAACTCGGATCTGGTTCTTGGAACCGGGTACTTGCATCCTGAAACCTGCTACCCGGATTCAGGATTCAGTTCCGGACACCCTGTTCCAAGTATTAAATCCGAATCCTCAGTATCACATTCCAGGATACCAATCCTGGTTCCGGTTCGAAGATCGAGGTACCCGGTTCCAATAATAAATAATATTCTTAATGTAAACCTATTTTTTCTCGTCAGTCGCACCAGGCGTCAGGCTAACAACTCCAGGGTTCCGAGTTCCAATCCCGACTGGGGCACGGATGTTTGTGTATTTTAGAAACTTAACAGCCCGAGACGGGACGAAGTCATTAATTACTAAAATTATCTAAAAATACAAAGTTTACCAAAGCTTTCTTTTATCTTAATGTGAACCGCTAATGCCTTTTCTTCCCCAGGCATGTAAAGACAATGTTTTATATCTCACGATCCCATATCGCCCACATTAAAATGTTCATGGTAGCTTTAGGAAAGTATGTGCAACATACACTGTGTATAAGATTCTTTGAAAAAATTTCGAGATGTTCGATTTTGAGAAAATCAAATTTCATAATTTTCAAAATACAAAATTTTGTGAAATCCTATCAAGTGTCATATCAAACGAAAGCTTATTACAAGAGCTTTAAAATGAGCCCTCTCCGAGATTTTTAGCACTAACCATTTCTGAGTAATAAGTAATTTTGTAAACTAAAATCACGGAATATTTGACTTTTTAACAGTCTTAAAACAAAAATCTAGTGCGTCAAAAAATGAAAAATAAAAGTTTATTATTCTCAACGCGTACTAGCAATAAACCAAACATCATAGAAATCAGAGAGGGTGAGGTAGAATTTTGGTTAAAAAAATGTGTTGATTTCACACGGAATGACCCTACCGTATTAAAACAGGGTTGGGGAGGGGCGCAACTCAGAAACCGCTTGTGCTAGTAACATAATATTTCGCATGAGAATACTTCGTTTCAATACATTAGTAATGGCTATCTTAGCTTCATGATTCGACACCCCCGGGGGAGGGGGTGAAAGCCTCTTAAGGAAAGGAATATGAGAAGTCGAAAACTATTAAGCTTCCAAACTTTAAATTTGTCAAGCGTGTTCCTTAAGACAATGAAACATTAATGAAATATTAGAAGTCAGTACAACTGTTAGTGTTGCAAACATATTTAATCGACCCCGCACAAAACATAGGGCCAATCACCTACTTAGTTCATAATTTCGGGTTTGCAGCAATTTTAATTTGATATAAAAAATCTAATATATTTACTTATTTCATTGTTGTTTGAAATTAAAAATGGTAACAATTTATTTCCTGCGGAAGGAGACGATTTGTTACATTGTAATAAATTGTTCTTTGTCCTAAAGAACACGCATGCCAAATTTCAAGTATCTAACTTTAACAGTTTTCAAGTTCTTACCCAGCAAGCCAAATGTCGGCAAATAGTCGGGGATTTTGGTCGGGCCGGCGCGGCGTCGGGAATAGACAGAACCCAAACTAGTACTCAGGAAATAGTTTGAGAAGATCGGCGTGCATCCACAAGTGGCGTTTCGTCGTCGGGTCCTTTCTGGCCACCGTTGTCCTCTGACTTGCCGGCATAGAGATTAAACCTCGACCATCCCCAGCACTTGATGGTGGGAAAAGGATAGGCCCCCGTCTTAGGTCGGGAAAAGGCGGCTCCCCGTCCATTTGCTGATGGTCGAGAAAAGAGCAGGACCCTTCTATTCTTAATAGGCGGGAAATAAGCGGGGGCCCGCCCACTTCCTGGTGGTCGGAAAAAGGTTGAGCGTCCGGACATTTTCCGACCGTTTTAATCTGGAATTTTTGTATAAAGTATCGGCATCCGGTTGCAAAAGAATTCTTCCTGCAGGTCTAGAATATAGAAAGGAGAGCCTATTCGACGCATCCTAGCTGAGTTGGAGTGGCGCTGATTTTGTTTTTTGTATCCATTTTGTAGTTTCTAATTCACAACTATGAAATCTCGAAACGTAGAGATTTTAACGACCGTCTTCCATTGGATGCTGAGTATAAATGTATTGCGTTTGTAGTAAAAGATGAAAAAAGAAAACGTTCTTTACATTTGTTAAAAACAAGGTACCTGTTTGTAGGCTCAGGAACTTGTAATTCATTACTATTATTAGCTGTTAACCGCAGCTGCAGTCGATTCGCAAGCCGTCCTCGCGTATCGGGCTGTGCGGTCTAGTGAACAAAGCACTAGACAGCTGTTCTAAGGGTATCGGGTTAGATCCCACCTCAGACAGAACAATTTTTCTCTCATTTCTAAAATAAGAAATTATTTTTTTTTTTTTATTTCTGCTTTCGAAATATGCATTTATTTTGCTCCCTTACCGAACATCAGTGAAATAGGTCAGTTAAAGGAAGATTAGACGTAAATTTCAAGTTTCTAGCTTAAACCGTTGGGCCTGGACGTTGATATGTCAATCAGTCAGAACTTCTGTTTTTATATATAGAGATTATTATTATTATTACCTTTTCAGGATATTATGCTATTAATTCAAATTGCCTTATTTTCAAAAGATTACGATTACTGACGTAAATTCTTTAATCTGGAAGCTATAGAAGCGCCACAACTCAGTGGTAGAGCGTTGGCGTAGCATTCTGGAGGTCGTGGGTTCAATCCATGCGGTCGACCATCCTGACTGAGGTTTTTCCAGAGTTTTCCTCAGTCAAACCAGACAAGTGCTAGGATGGCATCTCAGCATAAGCCCTGGCCGACACCTTCCAGAATTAGATGCCTAGGGTCATAAATAAAATTCAAATTTAGAACATAGACGCAACGTTTTGAATTAGCTGTTCCCTTGAACACAAAAAGGCATAATAAATTATTGACTGATTCTGACAAAGACAAACGTTTAATCAACGATTAGTATGTAAAATAATTGTATTGCTATCAAACTTATATATTTAACAATTTCTTGTTTACCTGTATATCTATCTGCTATCTGTATATCTATATGTATCTTGTATGACTTACAAGGAACACTACCCAAGTGTAAATCTCCGATTTTGATAAAATTTGGCAGGTAGATACTACACATGAAATAAACGAATACGTGTTTTTTTGTTTCTGCGGGAAAGTCAATTTGAGAAACAAATTGTTTTAGTAAAAACGCTATAATTAAATCCACTTGCTCCTTAAGTAAATGCTGCTATCTATGCGGTTAACAAGAGAATTACGACTTGCACCACTTTTCCATCAAATAGATTTGTATATAGAGAATACAAATGTGACCTTATCTCAATATTAGAAAGAAAAAAACTGACTTACACCAATTTTTCCTTTCACTGCCTCAATTGTCCAATTTTACTGACTTGACATTGAAGTTGAAACATTGTAAATATTTTCATCTATTTTAGAGAATGTGTGAAATATGTATTAAGAATTAACTTTAAACAGTCACAGTTCATAAATGCAATTTTTTTTTACAAAATCAGAATGATGGTAATAAATGTGTGCTTGCCTCATCTTACAATGAGATAATTGTTTTAATGATTTTTCTAGCGTGGGATAGTTATACATATATTAAATTGCAATATCCTGTATCTTTAGCTATCTTGATCCTGTATTACGAAGTTTGGAAATCACATTTCAGGGAAGGATGTAGAAAAAGAGTTTGAAAATGAAGTTGTCTTCAAGTTGAAAATTACTCTTGGTAACACAATTTCTCATAATTAAGTATGCATAAACATTGAGAAACAAGGATGATAATATTATCTATGAAATATTATTCATTTTCTTTTTTGATGTGACACCAGCGGATAGAGAGAAATTCGAAACTATTTCATGATTTTCCCATCCTGTGCATGACTGCTTCGCACATATGAAAAGCTCATTTACAAAGCGTTTTAACTTCCCTGACAAAAAACCATGTTTCAGAAATAACACTTACTATAGTCTGATGATTATGGATGAAAACCCGAACCTCTGAAATGATATAAGCACTTGCTTTCTCTTGGGTGTAGGGGCCAAAGATTTTCAACTAGGCTGATGGATATGTGAAATTTTTGTGGGGCAATCCGTTGTGTAACTTTTCGAGTTCAAACTTCTTTGTGCCTCACAAACAATTATATACACATATGTACACATCGATTTGATATATGACTTAACAGAAAGGTCCGTTTTTAGTACATTACCAATGCGAAAATGCATTACCAAGACACAATACCCAAATTTAGCACAGGAGACTGTTAGAGTTCTATTTCCCTTTGTTAGTACGTATCTGTGCGAGCAGAGTTTTTCAACTTGTTTCCACAAAAACGGAGTCCTGCAACAGACTAGATGCTGAGCCTGACATGCGACTGCAACTCTCTTCCATAAAGCCAACTTGACATGAGCAGGAAACAACTACATTTCTTGTATTCAGGTGAGTAAATCAATATGTTTGTATTAGATAAAGTTGTCCTGCATTTTTATATTTTCTTTATTCTGTTATTGTTATTGTTTATGCTAGAATATTAGGAAAAATTGAAAGTGTTGCATTTACTGTTGGTTGAAATCAATTTCTCTCAGTAGTTAACTTCCCCACTGGATATGTATTTTTCTTTTCAATTTTCTCTTCTGGGCTGAATATGCAAATTTAGCGTAAGTCCGTCACATCTGAAGTATGATGTCGCTCCGTGACCATTCTACCGAGGCTAGAGGTTAAGAAGTTCCTAGCCATCAGGGAGTTAATTAAGATTGTAATGATATGTGTTTTTGAGAGTTCAAAATTATGAGAGGTATTTTTGGCTCGGATGATGATGCTTTGCTCTGAGCGATACTTTTGGTTCGGAGGATGAGTTGGAGAATTGTCTCCTAGAGGGTACCTCATTTATTGCCTATAGGGGGTCTTCAGATTGTTTGATTGACTCGCTAGTAGCATGACTGTATAACCGGTCTCTGATTGGTTGTAGAAACTTGAACATGACTGCCCATGTGGCTTGAAGCTTTGGGCTTTAGTTATGTGAAATCGCAGGTACGTGTCACATCGTATTTATTAGTGTGGCTTGTGAATTTGTAAAATCGAAGCGGGAGGTACGTGTGAGAGAATTTTAAGTGGAAAAAAGGTGTGTTTTTCCTTCTGAGCCAGTGGTTTAATGAGAGATAAGAATATCTGCAATTCTTGTGGAATTATTTTCATTCATTGGTTTTAGAAGCAGTCATTCTGGTCTTTCATTTATGGCAATCCTTTCTGGAGGGGCGGTATTAAGCTGTTGAAAGGAAAAGTTCTCACATGAGCCCAAACTACGATTTTGTTATACTTAAGTTGGTGAGTAATTATTACTGTGAAAATAGTTTTGTTCTATGCGTTCACGAGTTGTGAATTTTTACGAAGAAAGTAAACGAAAATATTTATTCTTCATAGAATGGTTTTCGGTGTGTAATGGATTGAAGCTCACTTGTATTGATTTGCTTTCATTCAAAACGGGTATTTTGAGGAAATTCAGTAACGTAATATTCTGTGAGCATGGATATGAGAGGAATTTAAGTGCAGATGTTAGTTATCAGATGTTACGATTCCGTTGTTCTTTCAGTTATTCAAAGATAAATTACGTGAGTTTAATGTTTAGTTTTGGATGTGTTTTTGCAAGACAAACTTGTTTCAAGGTTTTGGAATGTTTTTAAAAGTTTGGTGGAAAATAAACTTTTCATTCATTTTACCTTAATTCTCTGTCTTCCGATTCATTTTTTCTACTTTTGGGAAAACGAACCTATTGTTTGGAATAAGCTAGATTAGTGTATAAGAATGGCACGTCAAAGCATCGCTTGGTAATTCAATGCACTCTTGTTTGTAAGCTGGGATTGAGATATCTCGTGCTTTTAAGTGTGTATTGGAAAACCGGGTGGTGTTTAATGGAACCTCGATGCTTTAAGCACTTGTGGTTTCATTACAAGATACCATCTCGGCATTCTACTGAGGAGAACCCTGAAAAACCTCAGTCAAGATGACTGACAGCAGGGCCGAACTCGAGTACTTCCCCATTGCTGGGCCGGAGTCCGCTACGTTACCAACTGAACCAGAAGTTTGGGTCATTGACTCGTATGCGAACAAAATCTTTCACGTTGTACATAAAACCGGGCCTAGCAAAATAATTACGTTGGGGCTCCGCAGACTAGTATTTGCGTTAAAAGGGCTCCGGGGCCAAAAATGTTTGAGAACTGGTTTAGTCGATTCAAAAATGGTGATTTCGACTTGAAACACAAAGATCGCCGGGGCCACCCGAAAAAATTCCAAGACGCCGAATTGCAAACACTGTTGGACGTAGACGATGCGCAAACTCAACAACAAATGACAGAGAAGTTAAATGTTGGACTCCAAACCATATAAGATCGTCTTCATACTATTTGAAAGATCCAGAAGGCATTAAAAGGGGTACCACATCATCTGAACGACAGACAAATGGAGAAGCAAAGAAACGGTGGGTGGTGAAGTGTTGCTTTCTCGGCATGAAAGAAAGTCTTTCTTGCATCGGATAGTGACTGGAGACGAGAAATGGATCTACTTCGAGAACCCAAAACGCGAAAAGTCATGGGTTGAGCCACGGCAACCATCCACATCGACCACAAAACAGAATCACTTCGGAAGAAAGACAATGCTGTGCATTTGGTTGGATCAGAAGGGTGTGATGTATCGTGAGCTTCTGAAAGCAGGTGAAACAGTGAATACCGTTCGCTACCGTCAACAATTGATCAATTTGAACCATGCATTGATCGAAAAGCGACCACATTGGGCTAAAAGACACGGAAACAGTGATATTGCAGCAAGACAACGCCTCATCACACACAGCGAAAAACGCCAGAGACAACATTTCTGCACTTGGCTGGGAACTCTTGCTCCACCCAACGTACTCACCAGACTTAGCCCCTTCGGACTACTACTTGTTTTCAGCGATGTCTCACGCGCTTTCCCTGAAAATGTGAACGATTTTTCTGGGAGGGCATCCACAATTTGGAGGACATATGGGCAAAATGTATAGCTAGCGATGGCGCGCATACTTTGAATAAAGCATTTGCTACCTTTCTCCCAAGGAACAATCGTTTTCTTTAAAAAAAAAAAGGAATTATTAACCGGCACACCTGGTATATGGGGTGCTGCTGTTTGCCACAAATATTACATTTGAGGTTCACAGTTTGAGGTGAAATGTCATTATGGGTTTGGTAGTGTTCATACCTGGTAGGTAGCGGAGTTTTGCGAACGAGAGGGTTCAACACAGTATCGTTTTTTGTGTGTGAAGGTTATGAGTAAGTTTGTGATCGTAAAGTAATTACAAGGTATTTTGGTAAGATAAAATGAATTTTAATGGGCACAAGCTATTTGGTAGCATTAAAAAGATTACGACCTGAGCCATAAGTACCGAGGGTCATAATTCAATTCAATTCAATTCAGTTGAGAAAGCTACTGCAATATTAAATTATTATATTCCCTTAAGTGTGCGGAAACTTAATTCAAAAAATAATAATTTAACTCTATTTTAACAGTTCGTTTCATACATTTCACTGCTTTGAGAATAAATTCTATCTTACACTTACGTCTGACAGCTACACCTCTTCCAAGAGCTTTTACACAACTTATTGCGAAGAGCTAATGTAAAGTTAACGCGTATCTATTTTTTATTTTTAAAGAAATAAAAGCAACGAGTTTTAATTTGTGGTCTTCGGACCCAGAATTTTCTGGAGATCAACGAACCAATTTATATATTTAGAAAAATGGTTTTCTTACTTTCTCGCATAGCATAAGAGCCAAAACATACATTTTTATTTGTAACATTCATATTTGTTATTTGTATCTTTTATGATAAAGCTTTCTAATTTTATTATTTTAGTTCGTTTACTATGCTAGTTTACTTTCAATGCTGCCTAAATAAATATGATTGCGTTTAACATGTGACAAATTCAAGGTCAGTGGGACAAAAATAATTTAGTTTCCTGAGATGGGGCATATTCAACGACTGCAGTCATAAATATGCGTAGCAATTGACTTAAATTGACGAAAACAATCGATTGATATCTATATTGGCTATTTCCGGTTTATTTAATATTTTTGTTTTTCGGAAATAGCCGATACGAGTATCAACTAATTCTTTTATTCAGCTCAGTCGATTGATATAATATTCTAAGGATGTATCTCAATATACTGGATGTACCTCGATTAAAACACTTCAAATTTGGGTTCAAGACCCTTGACTGGATGTACCTTCCTTCATGGTCAATTTTACACTAAATGCACTTAGTCTATACGGCACATTAGCGCGGAAACAAAGGTCAAAGATAAGTTGAGTTCCCATTATGCAAAAGATAACATGTGCAAATGATGAAGTCTCGCTAAATTCAAAGAGGCAAGGAAGGTATCTAAATCCTGTTCTGAGGACATTTTCTCTGTACTTCTGTTTTGGTTTATGCGCTGGTGTACCATTCAGGCTGAGTGAATTCAGTACAAACGCAGTGTTCGAATCGTAGGCGGGGATAGTTAGGGTCCCCCTCCTCTGCAAACATCTCTCCTGGCTCTGTTTTCCGAAATATCCTCCACGCGTGGGATATGAACGGATATAAAATACGGTATTCTGCGTTCAGAGAGAAACTTATTCTCTCTGGAAATCGTACAAATCGAACACTGTACAACAATAGGCCTCATAACAGATAGACTTAGCACACGCTAAAGTCTATATACACTCCTGTTTCCCGAGATACATAATAACCTTTAATACACATTCAATATTTAAATGTTAATATGTGTTCTATTGGAACACCAAGCGCAATATCATCAAATAAACAAATGAAACACTTAATATTCACTTATTTTTCATGAAATGTTAACATTCAATAATTTTATGGCATAAAATATCACAACACAATTCTAGTATGGGGTTGTTCAAGTTTTACGTAAGCATTCAAGGGGTGAGGAGAGTGTTCAAGCATTACCTATTTTTGCTCTTCATATATTTGTTAGGGATAGGGCATCTGCTTATTTTTGTTTACAAAAAGAGAAAGGCGCCTAAAAATGACTAGAAATGTGTTTACATAATGTTTAAACGATATCTTATTGCCATAATCTTTTCTCGTTAAATCAACAAAACAAATAAGTAAAATGAAGTCCAGCCGGGGTACTGAACAGTGAACATATGTGTTAATGCCAGGCTCCAGCAGCGAGTGTCCCATTGAACATGATCCTTGTGTCTTTTGAAAGGTTTCCCCGAGACAGTGGAACAACACCTAAACCTAATTCGTAACCCGAGTAACTTCTGAGCTTATAATTGCCAACGGACAGACATAGATGCTTTGATTTAATTAAACTTATATGGTTTTGTCCTTGTCTCGCCTCTACCTTTTGAAGCGACAGCTCAACCACCTTCATAGTTCTAGTAATTCTTGGGTTAAAGTTTGTCAACGGACGAACGTATATGGTTTAGTCAGTTTTGAATTCGTCTTGCCGAGACTTTTCGAACAACAACTCAACTTTCTTCGTAGTCTTAATTAATATTTCCTGAGTTGAAAGTTTTCAACGGATGGATAGGCAGACAGACCTGATGTATGTAATTTGAATTGGTCTCAACAAGACCTTTCTAGCGACACCTCAACCTCAACCCTAACGTTCCTTACTTGAAAGTTGTTGACAGACAGAGCGATGATGTATTTAACGCTTCCCAGCTAAATTATAAAAAAGGCTAAATTACACCATTACCTGAATCAAAGGCTAAATTACAACATTACACTTTGCGTGTCAAAATTTAAATTTAATTATTTGATTTCTGTTTCAAGGATTTCACGTCTCCTTAAAAATCACAACATTTTGATTGCTTAAATTTTCCGTGGAGTATTGCTTCATTTCTGTACTAAAAGTTCCCAACCGAGAAAAAATTATTTACATTATGTGGTGCTTGTTTCTGAACGAGTAAGCCTGTTGGTTTTTCTTGAACAAGTATGAACCTGCTTACAAGTCTTCCAAAGCCACTGATTCCAGTGTTACACTCAGCCATCTTGATCCATTGCAGGAATAATATCTTCAGGAAAACAAGAGAATGTATTGAAATGTTTATTATTCGAACCCATGTAGTCGTAATTATAATTCATTGCACTCTACCATTGTTAAACATTCAAACCAACAATTAAATTACAGATCTCGGAAAATAGGAATAATTTCAATAATTAGTGTAGATTTTTTTTTAAATTAGCCATGGAAACTTCTATTTGTTATCCGCGTTCAAGTAAACAAGATTTTTTTAAAAGTGATTTTCTTCTGAGAATTTCTTCCAACATTTGAACAAGGTATGAATAAATTATAGCTTTTATTGAAAGGCAATAATTAAGGAAGCATTTATCTTTAAAAATAATTATACACTAAGCACATTTTTATCCGGTTTTAATGGGACCAGAGCCGTTTCAGATAAACAAGGGTGAACAAAAGTCCAGAAAATCCGGTTTTCAGCCTAAAACTGCAACGTCCTGCGAAAGGATTTCGGAACCCTTAATTGTTTCTATTTGTGAGAGTTTAAGTCACTACTAATAGAATATGTTTTGCTCTTTTTTTTCTTTTTTTTTTTAAAGTTTGCTGGTCTACTGAAGGTGGCAAGCGCCTATTGCGAGGGTTATATCCTCTTTTCAAGCCAGGATAATTTAGGACTTCATATAGAGAAATTTAAGATGGGTAGTTGGGCTAAGAGCAAAGATCTTCAGAATTTGCTTGAGAGTACAAGATACTCCCACGCACCTAGTAACGCGTGTAATAAGTTTTGTCTGCAAAGTGATACGTACTGGAACGCCACTTTTAGACTAAAAAAGCAGTTAAATATTATAAAGATTGAACATCGAGAGAATTTATTACTTTCTGGTTAATGCATTTGAATATTACTTTGTTCTATATGCTAAATTCAATTTGGAGGGAAATATATACTTCCACGTGCCTAATAGTGGTAAAGAAACAGACGCGCCTGGTTGAGGGTTAAATATTTGAATTTGTAAATTGTAAACTGTATTTATATTGTAAATGATAAACTTGCATTTATTTGCAACGTTAGGTATCAACATTCGCTATAGCGTCGCTGACAGCAAGAACTGGCCACCGGGAAGTTAATCTTCTTTTTTTAAAGCGTATTGCTTGCCGAAAAACAGAAAAAGAGTTTTCTGCTATTATAATTATATAGGCAGTTAGTTCACTCTACATATAGCTTTGGTTATTGTTGCTCTGAGATTCGATTTTGGTTTTCTTCTGTATAAGTTTTGATAGCTTTTGTATTTGTTTCTAGACAAGATGGTACGTTTCGTATTTAAAATATTCTGAAAATATTTTTTAGTTATTTTGTTTAAGCCGGTATACCGAGGGACTTGTTTTGATGAGAAATTATTTTTACGAACGAATTTACAGCATTTATCTGATATAAATTGTTCTTGATCTTTTGGTTCATCAAATTTGACAAGTGAATTGCAGTTGCGCTCGCCTGAAGGAGGACAGCGCTAAGGGAGGAAAAGTGAACTTTTAATTAGTACTGCTCCCTGATTGGTGGAAAGTAAATGACTACCTCCTTTCTTTTTTTGCTTAAGTAATTTTTCTATGTTCAGTTAGGCGAGTGCTCTGAGGAAGGAAGTGGTATACTTCCGCAACTGTTACACTTTAGTTTCTTGTTGCTATTGAGGAATATTAAGCATTGTCAGAAAGCTGTATTTTTTTATTCGTGCATTCCAGGTCGTATTGTCGAAATATATACACTGAAAATCACAACGTGGGGTGATCTTTAGAATCTGCTGTAAAGTTTTGGCAATAGATTTTAACCTAATCGTAGTTGATCTTTAGTTTCAGTAAATTAGGTTAACTGTGATTGGTTATTCCACTCATTACATTAAAGTTTACGTTCTTTAGTGTTTAATTTTCAAAGGTACAATTGAGCTACACACCAAGGCAAAAGTGCGTCATGTCATTGTGTAAATGTTTGTCAGTCAACAAATGTATACGCTGTTTCAATATATTTATTTTTGAAATAAAAGAAGTCAGTTATACATATACGACAAAACTTATTTTCCAAACCTTATTGTGCATAGATCTGAACACTTGTCGATTATATAGCTTTTATATATCTTTAACAAAAATGGAATTGGTAAACACAGACAACTCGAGGGACGGGATGATAGAATATAAATTATTGGAAAATAAATTCTTTCTCCAGAAATTCAAAGAGAGATTTACAAATCACAGAAAAGGTTAGATTTCAGGTTTGGAAAAAACTAGGCAAGAATTTGCAAAAGATTTCACAGATGTCTATTGTTCAGTCAGGATTGATCTGATAAAGAAGAGAATGTGATCAACGTGTTTCAGACGGAACTTGAAGAATTATAGGAGAGGCATATTGTTCTCGAGAAATCTGAATTGTTTGTTTGTTCTGCCTCAAACTGATTAGATAGAGTATGTGTGATTAAAATGTGAAAAGCACAAGAAGTTGAGAATTACTGACCATTATTCAAATACCAAAAAAGCAGAACTAGAAATGTCGTCCACAATGTTTTGGGACAAGGCATGAAGATAATAGTTCAGAAAGTCTTTTACAGTCCATATAGGTAATCAAGTAAGACAGTAAGATTATTGATAACTCTGTTCACCCTAATTGTGCCCAACAATTACAAGAAATAAAAAGAACATGAGATGGACTAGCACTTCACACTTTCATGACTTTTCTGGTATTTCAACTAGCAAAGTGTGTACATGTAACACATTCACACAGAAACTAAGTTTGAGAGAATAACATCTAAAACCAATGACATTTGAAATATGAAATTCACTCAACTTATCCCATCAGTGAGAGATGACCACAGGAAAGTTTATATTGTCTAAGAACTCCAAGACCAGTGTGGTGTATTACATGGAGCATTATCGTGATGGAGACTGTCCAGAGGCTAAAGTTTCAGCAATCAACATCCCTTAGTCCCTGTTGGACATCTCTGCAAAAATCTTTAGTCACAGTTCGACCCACAGGCAGAAATTCATTATGCACTACTCAGTCACTATACTACAAAAAAATCAGCATGCCTTTCACATGGGAGGAGTCTTTACTTGCATTCTTTAGTATTTCATCTCTTGAAGATAATGTTCTAATTAATCTTCATTTTCTTCTTCTTCCGTCTTCTCTCTTCAATACATCCTCATTACTCCTCATTAGCGTCCAACTGATATTCTTTTTAATCTTCTCCATCACCAGCCACACTATTCTTCCAAGTATAGTCTCAGGGCAGATATGAACGAGTCTCCCTCTGCAACATCTGAATTTCTGCAGACTTAACTCTGTGGGTATAAGACTCCTTCTATCCTTTGAGAATTTATGCATCCTGGTGACCCGGCAAAGACCTTACCAGATGCATTGTTAAATATTAAATTTTAAAATCTCTTTCTTTCTATTTCATTCTTAAATTTCTTGTTTATTCTATTTTCTTACATCTTTCCTAAAGAAGACCTAAGAGACCAGTGTGAGTTAAAGGGAAGGAGGTCCGTCGCCGGTCCCTTATAAAACCCTTTAACTGTGATCACTGAGTGGAGGTCCCGGCGACGAGGGTCATGGAGTCTTCTGGGGTAAAATCATCCGGAGGTAAAATAGCCCCCCATTCGGATCTCCGGCGGGGGGCTGCTCCAGGGAGCTCTATGAACAAAGATAGAATCAATGACGGCTCGTTGCCTTCCACCAGCCAAGGCAGTCGGGAACCTGATGCCTACGAAAAGAAGTTGAGGCAGGACATAGCTGAGCTGAAGAACAACATTGGCTCGAGGGAGTTTTCCCATCGTGTTATGGAGAACACAATCCAGCAGCTCGAGTCAGAAATTCAGTCCGTTGACCTGACGACAAGGTCCCCTCAACAGCATCCCCCGAAAATGACTCGTCCTACTCCTCGAGCATTAGATAATCTGGAGACAGAGAAACTGAAGAGGGAAGAGTTACAGAGCCTGAAAAGTGACTTAAGATACTTGAACACAGAACTATATTACCACCTACTTAAGACAGGAAGAATAACTGAAAAGGAAAGAAAAGAGCTCAATCCTAACAAGATGGAAGAGGAGAAAGTAACCCAAAAGAAAGACGAGGAAGTAACCGAAAAGAAAGACGAGAAAGAAGGGGAAATAACCCAGGAGGAAGAAGTAGCAGAAGCGGAAGAACGCAGAGGAATAAAATGGAAGAAGGTGGCTATGGTGACAGCTACCTACGGCCTATGGCTGTGGCTGAATTTGTAAGAAGAAAATAAGCTGTTCTAGAATAGTCAAAAGGAGATAGAAGAACGACTGTGGAAAGAATTATGTTTCTTAACCAAGTTGTGAAACAATCGGTCTTTCATCAACAGGAAGAACTTATTTGTTTTATTGGTTATAGAGAGTCATGTGTATTAACTGAAGCTAAGTTGCGGAAGCCACAAGTTCTTGACAACAGAGTCAAAATATTGTGAAAGAGATTCCAGAATTGAAGCAGTATTCAAAATATACAGTAGTTGAAGTATAATCCTAAACATTGTGGCTCAATTCAAGTCTACAACTTTTGGTAGGTGGAACAAATCGCTTTCTGAAAGAGTTCAGAACTTTTAGGACATTTCAAGCTAGACAAGTATTTGAGATAACGAAGAAGTTGAAGGGTTTCGGAGGTATATTGATTCTATATATCGAGATGAGGAATGAAGCATTTCGAAAGAGCTCATTAATAGAATATGCCATAATTGTATCACCTGAGAGACTAACCGAGAAATGAAACTACGTAAACACCAAGAGCTCATTCATTACGCCTATATTATTCCAAACGCAATGGAAATCTAAAAAAGAAAGGCGCCTTAATTTGATTTACTCAGGATACGTCAACGTGTTTCTTTAAGCTGTGATTTGAGTAGTTAATGATGAATGTAAATTAGATAAATAAGAGCACTGCGAGAGGTTATGGATGAACAGTAACACTTACGAGCAATGCTGATGAGCAGCAAGTCCTCATGGATACGTAATTGGGCACTTGGAACGACATAACAGGTTTTAGTGTCTACCTCTGCTCTCCATCACAATGCAAGGAAGGTTTTTTGTACGCTGGATGATGAAAAAAGTCACTCCGATACCCTCAACCCCATACTGTTCTGATTTCAGGAGGAAGCTCGAGCCACAAAATGAGCGAGTAAAAATAGTTTTGTAATGTGCTCTGTTGTTAACATTACTAGGAAGTTCTATGTAACAAATTACACTCTTATGTGATTACAAAGTATTTGGTACAAAACCATCAACAACACTAGGGGAAGCAACAACAGCAGTGGGTAGAGGAGCAGCTAAGACGTTCCAAGGAGGCCATCAACAACACCAGTGGGCAGAAGAGCAGCTAAGAAATTGAAAGATAAGCATCACAGATTACGCTTTCAATTACTGGTGAGGAAACAGCCAGTGGAGAAATGATTCTGGTTCCAATAACTGGAGTTGCATGGATTAGATTATAAATTGAATTGAAACCTCGGTGCCTGGCGAGAGAATGCATCACTTGCTACGACTGAAGACAACCACTCCTGATTCAATAATTTCAACTTCAACACCAACGAAAAAACAAAAGGCAAATATTATTATTAGATGTTATTAAATGATTTATTAAATATATTGAATTTATTGCACTAGTCTTATTTCCAATAACTATCTCTGAATAATGAATTTTACCTCGAGTTTTAAAATACATTTTGCGCAGATACTCATCCACAAAGCGAATCTGGAGCTCCAGGCTACTTGTTAAATGTTGGAAAGGCATTTGAATTGTTGTGTAAAGATTGTGTTTTAAAGAAAAAACATACATCTTTATACTTATTACACTATCAAGGCTAATTTTCATGAACGCTTGTGTAACACCACCCAAGATCAACATTCCTGGCTGGGTGAAGTCAAAACTGCATCACCAAAACAATCCAGGCACCAGGAGCCTAGAGTACCCACGCAACGCATCTAACTAAACTCTAGCTCCAAACATTTTCTACACCCCAGACGAGCGGCGCAGAAATGTCTTCCAGATTTAAGAATATCTAGGAAAGAGGATTCCAGATCCTTGTGATTGCTGCTAAAAGACAGTAATTTTGAACGAAGGAGGAAATACCGATTAGGCGACACCTCCAATCTTTTTAATTAGATCGTCGGTTCATACTCTGAAGTACCAGCTGGTTCAGATTAGCGATAGCTAAAGAAAGAAACGAAAATCTATACTTGGGAATAGTCTCATACGAGGCATAACAATTCATGGGTGACTCATACTGCATCTTTACTCACTTCGAAGTCTACAAGGTGGCAAAAGACCGTGTCTTACCTTTACCTTAGTAGGGTCCACATCTGTAGTCTGGAATCGCAATTCCTGAAATAAAGACGACGAAAAGAACGAACGGCGGTCGCAACTCAACCTAAAAGTCGTGTCATAACGCACATGGAAATAAACTATTCACACATCACATACTGGAGTCACTTCATATATCAACGCAGTATATGCAGAAATTCAATATATAGTTCATTTCCCAAGTTATCACATCTCAGCTGACGAAATAATCCTACCACTGGCCTACACATTTATGAACGAAATCTAATCTAATTAAAACGCATCTCTCCAAACGACAGGATAACCGAAACAGAGACATAAATTAGCATTAATTGCTTTCAAACTTCACTGAATTATGGATAACGTAGTTAAATTCAGATGAATATCATGGTAAACGTTAAATAAATCACTGCACAACATAAACAATATTACACACTGTATATGGATAATCAACTAATGCCTTAAGTCATACCTAGTTAACTGAGAGGTTATCTATACTATGCTCATTTAGTAGAAACTCAAGATGTTCGAAGAAATATAAAGATTTCAAAAATTTCAATTTATTCATCGGATTTTACACAAAATAAGCTTTCGAAGTTGATAATTTCATAAAAATCAGAACAGTATTGTGCTGTCGAAATCAAACAAATTTGTATATTCTATTTTTTACACATTGTGAATTAATTAAGCGAAAACGAAAGTTTTTTATGCGGATATAAATGTTTATAATTTCTATAATAATTAATAAATTTTGCTGAGCTCTTCACTAGATAGTCCAAAAACATTGTTATTCAATTTAGAAAAGGTTTTACCACATAATGTCTTACAGAAATTGAGTTATTGTACAAATCATACCTTGACGAAAGAAACCGGTTAGTCTTATTATAGGCGTGACGTCATGACAGATGATTACTACATTATACAATTGACTCTTTGAATAAATCTTGGAATATGCAAAAATGATGTGATAAATGTGATAATTGAACGGAGAATAGTGGCTGTAGTTGAAACTAATATTAAATAATAATTTCGAGGTTTTAAATTTACAACTAACTTCAAAATTTATCAAAAAACTGTACGTAAAATAGTCGAACAGTCGTTAATTTGACTAATAGTGGTGATATACGGTAGCTGTTAACATTGCTAACCGGGAATTTTAAATAGAAATGGAAACTGGGAGACTAAAAGTTGGCATTTGATTATTAGAATCTAACGACCCGATACTTAAAATGTAGGAATTCGGTTAATATAGGCCCCATATTAAATTTAGGACATATTATACATACTGACAAATAATCTTCAAAAACAAAATAATAATTTCAATAAGGTGGAAATTTCGAAATAACGTTGTCGCTGAAAAGTCTTGTTAGCACTTATATCGGTATTGTTTTTGTCACGATTATTAATATATTTCACCGGAATGGACGAAATAGCATCGGATTATTCTTCGATTTACTAAATTTAGCGTATATATTTACCATTTGTAGTTAGGTTCTGGACATGCAAAAGACTGAAAGCCCAGACATCCATCCTTTGGGTCGGTAAAATTGGAACTGAAACTAACATGGCGGGGAGAGCAGGTCTCCCATCACACGGAGAAGAAGGCTGATTCACACCAATCAGCAAGAAACACGGAACCAAGCATTGACTAGGATCCAATCAAAATAAAGCACTAAATCCAAGTCAATGCTGCGTGACTAACGAAAACCTGAATAGATAACGACTGAAAACCAAAGCGAAAATAAAACGAAACACGCCCAAAGCGTGACTAAAACCAAACAAAGAGAAAAATCTAAGGAGAGCACCAAAGGAGACAGAACATTACAAAGAAGTAAAAGGGGAAGAAAAATTAAAAATCGAACAGCAACCAGGCTATTACACTTGCGTTGCTTGTGATTTGGCTGAATAGCCAATTGAAACAAGTGTTTCAATTCCCTATTTAGCCAAATCACAAGCAACGTAAGTTTTTATGAAAATCAGCCCTCAGTGTCAATTAACAAGTTTGAATCCATTTTCACTGAATGTATATTCTCTTCTTAGTGTGCTCTTGATTAGATATTTTGATAACATCAATATTTGTTTCGTATATGCTTAATTAAAATAGATAGATTAGAGTTATTTAGTTGACACTAAGGACTGATTTTCATGATAGCTTGCGTTGCTTGATATTTGGGTCAATAGCGAATTGAAATACGTGTTACACGTAGAACACGTAATAGGGGGTCTTAAAACATCCTTTTCAATTGGCTACTCACCCTAATCGCAAGCAACTCAAACTTTCATGAAAATCAGCCCTAATAGTATAATGGGTAATAGATGTATGTATTTGGAAACAATTAACTTGTAGCCTGGAACTCCAGATTCGTTTTGTGGATGAGAATTTGGGCTAGGCTGACCCTATTTCTTCGAGACAAAAACGGGATAAGGGTGTCTTGGAGAACATTTTGGTTCATAAATTTTCTTTATCAGTGTTGATAAATAGCCGTGTTAGCCAAGGGCGCCCATATTGGAAGGGGCAAGGGGAGGCGCTCGCCCTCCACCCCTAGCCGGAGAAAATTATACTATGCAAGATAGAAAACAAAAATAAAATGTTTATATTGTGAACGACGGGAGATGTGCTGTTTCTTTACGTTAGGTATTCTGACTACGACCTGAGTTTAGGAAGACCTTTTTCCATGTGAACGGCTTCCTCCAGGTCCACAAAGAATACCTGGAACATTTGTGAAACAGACGATTACTGAAACGTTGAAATATTAGCGAGAGGTTTTACATAAAGTCGTTCTTCGAAGATTGCTTAGTGTGAAATTATCGATGAGAAATACTTGGTGAACTCTGGGAGTTCATTATGGGCGTTAACTTTAAATGTCAGATGGTAGAGGCTAAATTTGGGATTTTAATGCAACGAAGCTTAGCTAAACATGGAACTACTTGGATACTAAAGGGGTTTGTTACCGTGTTAATTGAACGTAACATGATTACATTTTAACACACCACGTTTCTTAATGATGGACAGAATAAACGGGTTTTACCGGAGTTATTTAACTTTGAGCAAATATTATTCGGGAGGTGACACTTAGAAAGTCTAAATTATGCCAGACGCTAGAATTCGCAATATAAAGCAGATCCTCTATTCATACCTGAATTTTGATGAAGTTAGATCTTAAATGAATTTCTACAGCCTTTGATTCCGTCACAGCCAGATGATGAAAAATGTTCAGAAAAAACTATCTTCCTTTTTAGGTTGAAGCTTTGGCTGGAGACTTCTTCTATTGTACTGATGCACTGAAGGCCCCTCTATGGATGTGGAGATACTGGAGCACTGAAGGTTTTGGTAGAATACTGATTGGCTTTATATAGCAAATCGTACATACAGTAAATGTGTGTGTGTGGTGTTTGTCTGACTTGACTTTCCTCTGAACTTTAAGTAGGGCGAAAGGTGACGTTCTCACCATAAGAGTATGGTTAATTTGCTCAAAGGTGAATAACATCTCGATTGACGTCATGGATTGCAATATATTTCATCAGCCTTCGTTGTTGCTACTCTGTTCATCTTTACTGAAACATGGCGGCGGTTTTATTTCCATTTCACCGAACAAATTACAAGAAAAATATAAAAATATATTAAAACCTAAATTTTTCCTATTATTTTGAATTTTATGAATAAAGTTAATTTTTCCCTCTACGCGGGACTATCACAATATGTACTTTCTATATTTTATTTTATTTACATATTCATTGTCAACACAACAAGCTTTGTACCCCAATTAGAGTGTCGATATTTAAAATGCTCATTTACAGACATTTTTTATTACAATATTTCTAAATGCGTTCGAAGACGAAGACAGATCACATATATCCAATTCGATGGAAGTTCTACACATTTCATTGCAGGTAGTTACATATTCTCCAGATTAGTGATTTCCTAATTATATTGTCCTTGCCTTTTGCAATGGAAGAGACCAGTGTTGTCTACGCGAGTTCTTAATGACAGGACACGAAACTGTAACAATGAAACCAAGTCTGTGCAATCTAAGCCATTTTGAATTATTTTCCTAAGAAATAACAGATCAGAAATGCTACGTCTTTGCTCTAATGAACATAAGCATAGTACATTTTCTTTAATGTAGAAACGATGTTAAATTTTCTTCCAGTTCTTATTACAAATGCTAGAATTTTAAAAGCTTCATTTGTAATAGTTTTTATGTGGCTGTTAAACGTTAATTTCATATCAAACGTGACATCAAGATTTTTTATCTACATCGGGCCTACTTATGAATGTAACAATTAAATCGTTTTATTTGTACTGAATGATAAAATGTCGTATTAATTGCAAGTTGATTGATAATACCCCAGTTAGTAAAGTTGCCTAAACTATGCTGTAGTTTTATGGCATCTTCATGGAATTAATTTTAGCATATATTTAAGGTCATCCGCAAATAGCATTTTTTCATTATCTGGTAAGTATTGCGGTAGGTCATTAATGAACAAGAGGAATAACAACGGTCCAAGATTCAAGCCTTGCGGGACTCATGACAGTGCTATATATTCGTCAGATTTGTGTTCCTTAAATAGAACAGATCGTCTGCGATTAATTAGATAAGAGCACATGAATCTATTCAAAGGCAGAGAGAAGTGATGGTGATTTAATTTACCTAGTAATACATTGTGATTAAGTCTGTCAAATGCCTTTTCAAAGTCAATATAAATCACATCGACTTGCTTTCCTTTGTCCAACGAGTTTTCAATAAAATCTGTAACAATTATAAGGGTCGTTACCGTGTTCGATTTTTGTGAAACAATGGCATGTTGTTTAGTTGAGATAACTGCGTTCAAATGATTAATATAATTCGTTAATATACAATCAGTTCAGAGAATTTTGCAATGATTGGTAAGATTGTCATAGACCTGTGGTTGGTAATATCTCGTCTCTTGTTTGTTTTAGGTATAGGACAAACTAAAGCAGATTTCCGTTTGTTAGGGAAAATACATATTTTTAGTGCCAAGTTGAACGTAATGGGGAATATTTAAATTTATCAATACATCCTTTCACTATATACGAGGGTATACCATCAGATCTAACTGTCGTTTTGGATTTTAGATTCTTGACAGCCTTTCCTATTTCGTTCAAATGTATTTGAACCACAGGCAGTATTCAGATTTCTTTGTAACCCCTAGAATTACTATAAAAATTACTGAACGGTTGAGGGGAGGATACAAATACTGATTGGAAATACTGTGCAAACGTACTAGCTATTTCTTCATTATTACACAAATCTGACCTTCAAATTTTAATATACGAGGGAGAAGATGTTTTGTTGTGTTTTTATGTCTTTCTTGACTTCCCTACGCAATCGAACAAATTCCTGATAGTAGGGTTTTGAATTTTCAATTTTGTATGTATAGACTTTATATGATAAATTGTTTTAACATTGAGCTTCCTAATAACGTCTTCAGTAAACCAGGCCAGATACTTTGGGACAGTTTCTTTTTTTTTTTTTCTTTTTTTTTTGCAGGGCACACATTTGATAATTATTTCATAAATAATATCTTAAAGTTTAATAAGTCATTCACATTATTATACTCTTTTAAGCATTTCCAATCAACTTCCAGTATACTTTAAGGTAGGTTTAATGTACTTTATGACATGGTTCTTTTGCGCCCTTAATTTAGTCAATATTGTAGTGGTTATCTTGTTGATAACTTTTAGTAAATCATAGAAAAACTGTCACCTTATTCTTGCCCCCCTCTGAAAACCACAAGATGGGCGCCCATGGTGTTAGCGTAGGTTTCGTTGCGTTGCGACTCTCATCCGGGCCTTTGCTTCCACTCGGTGCTCTTTCTCGGTAGCTGGAAAGAAAGACCATACAAAGAACAAGCAAATTGACAAAAGGGATACCGTTAGTTGTAGCAGTTGCTGGGGTCATCATACTCTGGTGTCCCAAATATTTCCAGCTTTCTGAGCCCTCTTCATAGATTTAAGCTTCTCATAATTAATAACATAGATTAGCTGCAAGAATGTATGATACTACAAGATTTCAAAAATACAGAAATGCAAAATAAATATATACACACAATTCTTATATCCTTAGTACATTAATGGTTAGAAATAGAAAGACAGAGAAAGCAGTACTGCTAGTTAGCTTGAATAGAAAAGGAGAAGAAAGAATTAATTAGTCACAACAAAATTAACATACAACACATCAATACATCATCATATAAATTTAAATATTGGTATGTAAATAGCAGTGAGATACCAAATCCTCATATGCAAATGTTCAGTTGGTAAATTCTTATTACCATAGGCACAAGTCTCTGCTCAAAGTCGTTTGAGCAAAAACTTTAGCCATGACGCACAGGATGATAAGCAAGCAACAAGAGGTTCAGTTGCAGTAATTCCCTATTATCACTGTGAAGCATCACCATGAACGAGCTGAGGCATTCTTATGTGTCTGGCTTCGTAGATGTTGGCGGAAGCCGCCTCTACATCCATGAGTAAGAGCTCCTTTCCTTGGAAGCTTGCGATTAGAGTGAGTTACCAATTGAAGCACGTGTTTTATTACGTAGTACGTTGAACACATCATAAAAAGCGTGTTTCAGTTGGCTACTCACCCAAATCGCAAGCAACGCAAGCTTTCATGAGAATCAGCCCTTCTTGTGTTTCTTGCGATTTGGGTGAGTAGCCAATTGAAACACATGGTATACCACGTAATAAAACTACACCACGAAACATCACGTGTTTCAATTGGCTATTCACCCAAATCGCAAGCAACGCAAGCAAGCTTTCATTAAAATGTGCCCTAATCGAAAAATTAGCATTACTACGTTGCTATACCATTCTTGTTCCGTCGCTACACAGCTTGTCCTTGTCCAGTTCGATGAGTTTGGATTCTTTCTGGAGATAATCATTAAAACTGCATTTTCGCTCCTTTGGCGTTGCAACGATAGAGTTAACTTTTAAAGAAGTAAAACTTGAATCTTTAAATTTTGTTAAAATATACACCACCAGCGTTGAATAACAAAGCGACTGATGAACACAAAGGCAAAACAAAAAATACAGCAAGCAGCGGAACTTGTTTTTAAATTCTCAGCGAAAAAAGTTATGAGAGATATTAAGAAAAATGAATGATAAATATTATGTATATGTTGTATCGCATATATCAATTAATATATTTTACTATTTAAAAAAAATAAATCAATGTGGCAATATCAAAGAATATTTTAGTTTTTATCAAAATGGGACAAAATTGACATTTTTTTTCAAAACAATGAGACGGCCGGGAAATGCGAAAGAAACGGTACAGTCCCGTTCAAAACGGTACGTATGGTATTGGTCATCCTAGTAAAACACTATTCGGAGCAAATCAGTGGGTGAACTGCTGGGTGAAATGTTCATTTCCTGCCCAAGAGATACGAGTGTATATGAATCCTAGTGTATGAATGCTCGTATAGTGTATATGAATAGATGTGTTAAAAAATCTTGGGAACTACCACGCCTGTTAAAGTTTGGTCAAACGTTCAGAGTTGTTCTTTTGAGACCCCTAGATGAAGTTTAGAAGGGTGGCGAAAGTGAACCACCGAAAACTTCCATACTCCACACCTGAAAACAAGATGGTGTACAAAATACCGGAATTCACCATAACTCGACTTACATGCCATCTAGGAATGAAATTTCAACGGTGATACGCATGTTATCATACGTAAAATACACTTGAAATAGAAACAACACGAAATGCGTAGCCTACATACCAGTAATCAAGATGACATTTGTAATTGTAAGTAAAAGACATCTGTTCTGTACCCACCATACATTATTTTAAATATATAATGAAACTTACATTTTATCAATACACTTTGTCAAGAATTTCTACCTTACTGGAAACTCTGAGGAAAGTCTTGCAATATTTATGGCTTATAGTATTAATAACTATAGGCCTATTTCTCTAACACCGGCTCTTAGTAGAGCGCTTGAGAAGGTTCATAGTCAATTAGAAGAACACATAAAATGTAATAATCTTGTAACCGAGAAACAGTATGACTTTCGCAGAGACCGTTCCACTGAACTATTGCTACTAGAATTAATCACGAAGTAGAGAAACATACTTCACGTTAAGGGTAAAAACTACATTGCTTAATTTCTTTAGATATCAACAAAGCATTTGATACTGTACAACCTCATTTATTGTTGAACAAATTATATGGGCGGTTCAATTTATCCAATATAGCCTGTAAGTGGTTCCGAAGCTACCTACATAATAGAGTAATAAGTACCAAACTTGGTAATAATAATAATAATAAATAATAACCACTGGCGTTACAGACCGATAGGTCCTGAGCCTGCCCCAACGCCATCTGTCCGCGCTTGGTGGAACTGCTTCCACCTTGGTGACGGCAGTGTGGTCAGCACTGCACGTCACCTAGCCACGAACAGGCGTATTAGGCCGAGTGGCCGTCACATCTTTATTCACGTGACTCCCCAGTTTTACTCACGACGCTGGGTGGACGCCGAAAAGTGGGATTCCAGCCGGGAATTGAACCCGGGACCACGCGGACATGAGTCCAACGCTCTAACCAGTAGACTATGGAGCCGACCAAACTTGGTAATAGTAGATCCAAATGTGTCGATATTCAAATTGGGAAAAATAAATACTAAAAACAAAGGAGCCTTTGGCAGATGTGAAATTACTGCCTTATTTTTATTCATTTTATATTTGATTATTTCCTTTCTCCGTACATTCAAGTTAATAATAACTCACAAATTACCTGGGTAATAATGAAACAAGAAAACGAATAAGATTTTACTTATGTTACTGCACCTGCCGGAGCTCATTTTCACTTCTCTTTATTCCCATGCGCTCCTGTACACAGTTGCCAGATCATGCATCAGATTAAATCGCCTTAGATATCTGTATTATGTTACAAACGCATTTACGGGTCCGGGCTAATTTGCCTGCCGAATAATAAACTTTTATTTCAGTGTACAATTTCTTAAACGCTATGCACTAATCTGTAAATCTATGTGATTTTTAGAGATTTAAGCATGTTTCATCACATTTATTATTTCATCTTTTCATATATCTTAGGACACAGTACGGATGACGATAAATTCAACGACACCTCATTTGTTAAGATCGCGCAAGTACCGTAGTTTAAGCTCTGCGAGGTAAGAAACGTACATAAATACATACATAGCAGGTGAAAATCCGCCATATTGTTTATTTCCGTCATGTTGGATTTATTTTTCTTAACTTCATGAAGGCAAATCCAAGAAAACCTTATTTGTTAAATTCCTTCAATACATATATATACCAGGTAAAAATCCGCCATGTTGCTGATTTCCGCCATGTTGGATTTATTATTTCATAGCTTCATATAGCCTACGACACAGTATAGATCAAGGCGAATCCAACGACGCGCCTCATTTGTTAAAATCGCTAAAGTAGTTTAGGCTCTACGATGTAACAAACCTACAGACTTACATAGCCTGTGAAAGTCAGCCATTTTGTTTATTTCCGCCATATTGTATTTATGAATGAAGTTACAGTGGTAGATTTTCTTTCATCGTTTTCAATACATATTTTCCACATATAAACCATTGTTAGAAATTCTGTTGCAATTTGTTCTAGATTCACCTAAGAATTGAGCTAACTTGACTGGATTATAAGCATCACATGGAAAAAAGTTTCAAATCAAGTTTCTAGTCAATATTTTTTTGTAATATTCATTTTATCTTCATTTGAGCAATCCTAAAGCCAGAAAATGACATCAAACGGGAAAGGTTTTTCTTTCTCAGAAGCCAAAATCCTTAGATCGGTTAAAAAAATCTTAAAAGTGTGGGACTTGGTATATAGAAAGTACTTCGCCACCCAAGTACCATATGAAAAGTCCCCATAAATCAAAGTTGTGCTAGGGCCGACATTTTGCAAAATTGTGGCCAAAATTAAGTTGTTTTTTTAAATTAGTTTGTTCATCACAAAATTACAAATTTTTGTTGTTAAGACTATTTTTTCATTGGCCAGAATCCACAAAATGGCACAAAAGATAAACTGATTGTCATAATATTCTATTTTCATTTATTATTTTTTTTTAAATAATGAAGGTAGAATTTAATGCCAACAACATAAACTGCTCGCAAAAGTTTTTCCTAAATTGACTACACAACTTTCTTGTGAGGAAATACATAAATGATAACATCACTACACAAAATATAGGCACTAACAATTAAATATCATAAAATTTCAAGTAATCCGTACTTAAATTTTAATCTATTTTAAAAAAAACACACCAAACGGTTATGTTCAAAAGTACTGTTTTCAGAGTAGAAAATATTAGAAACTTAAACAGAGCATTACTGTGAAGAAATAGGATTGATCAAATGACAAAAAAGTAATTACAACAAATTCATAATTTTATCCTGAACAAACATTATTTAGAACTTGTTTCGATGTGACGCTTAGATTCCGCGAAAAGTGAAAACAATTAATTTTGGCCGTTATTTTCCAAGATGGCGGCCGTAGCACAAGTTTGATTTTTGCGAACTTTTCATATGTTACTTTTGTGGTGAAGTACTTTCTATATACCAAGTCCCATGCTTTTAAGAATTTTTAAACCGATCTAAGGATTTTGGCTTCTGGAAAAAAGAAAAGTCGTTTTCGTTTGATGTCATTTTCTGGCTTTAGAATTGGTCAAATGAAAAAAAATGGTAGTTACAAAAAAGATAGATCATTTCATGCTGAACAAACATCATTTAATTTTTTTTCGATGTGAGGCTTACTTTCTGTGAAAAGTGAAAAAATAATATTGGTCGCTATTTCCCAAGATGGCGGCCGTAGCTGAAGTAATCTTTTCTTTCGAGGACTTTTAGTATGTTTTTCGGGTAGCTAAAAACTACATATATACGTATTTTCATGCTTCTATGAGTCTTTTAAGGTATTTTTCATAAAATGACTGCACTAATAGGTTTGCGGCAATTTTCGTACCAAGCCCATCCTGCGAGAGAAGTTTCTATTATCTATGCCGTCTGAAAATTAACCCCAGGAACGCCATGGGTGATGAGGGACATAGTGAACTCGCCTTGCTGGCTGCAAAAGAATTAGTGAAGGAAGTGGATTTTGCTGCTGTCTGTAGTGTCGGATAAGTTCGATTCTGAGCACCAAGGTAGAAGAACTAGCCTCTATTAATACTGTAAGTTTTATAATCGTATCAAACTTTTGTTTATACATTTTATCTAATAATTGAAATACGCACTTTCTCTATTGAAATTAAGAAAGTCCTGTATTTCGTAAGTCTTATATATACAGGGTGTAAAGTAAAGATGGTTACAAACTTTGCGAGGTGAATCCTGATATTGAAACAAGAAGTTCATATCAACATGGGCTGAATTCCGTTTCCTTTTTTTAGATACAGGGTTTCCAACCTGGAGCCAAAAATCGACTCATTCTGATGGTAGATATAATGAAGATTTCGCTATAATCTTAAACGATGCACTAAAATAACATTTAGTTTTCGGAAGGTTATTTTCGTAAGTACAGTGGATGTTACAAGTTAAAAACTGATGCCATCGGGTAATCCGTGTAGCCAATCTTGCATATTCTTTGATTTTTTTCACATAGAACTATGTCAGTTTATTAGATATATGGGATCCTCTAGTGATCGTAAACAACACATGGGAAGTACAGAACGCAATGTTGTAAACTATGAAAGTTTTCCCTTCTTTTGAGAAAACATTGTAGTTTCTCTTGTTTAATAATATTCACAGTTTGCAACGCTGCGTTTTGTGCTTCACGTATATTGTTTACAATCACTAGAGGATCCCATATATCCAATAAACTGACATAGCTCTATCTGAAAAAATCAAACAATATGCAAGATTGGCTATACTGATTACCCGATGGCATCAAGTTTTTGCACGTTAGTGCTATATACCCAACGTTAGTGCTCTCATGCGACCAGAGAGAGAAGTAAAAACACTGCGTAGGCAGTCAAATTGACGTGAAATTGGCCATTCCCATACTCCTTCGTAAGGCTCTCGCGATTTAACCATATATATTCATTAGTGCAACGTTAGTGCCAGTTAGTACACATGACTCTAATATTAGTGCTGTAAGGGGAACGAATAAAGAATACAAAAATTGTGGTGGCGGCCAACTTGATATCAATTTGGTCCCCCATAACCTTTCGTATAGCTTCCGGCGGTTACGCCATGTGAGTTCGTTAGTGCATATTAGTGCTAGCTGCCCAACGTTAGTGCTCTAATGCAACCCGAGACAGAAGTAAAAACTGCGTAGGCAGTCAACTTGACGTCAAATTGGTTACTCCGATAGTCCCCGTAAGGCTCTCCCAAATAGAAACATATGTATTCGTTAGTGCATCATTAGTTAACGTTAGTGCACAACATACTAACATTAGTGCTCCATTCTACTGATAGAATTCGAAAAACAAGTGGGTGAGACGAACCTGACGTTAAGTTGGACTCACCCATAAATCAATTTTAAACTTATGCGAACGTAAATCTGCGTGATCGTTAGTGCATCGTTAGTGCATGTTAGTGCACATGACACTAACGTTAGTACTCCAATGGAAACAAAGGTAGAAGTGAAAAACAGCCCCCTATAAACTTCGCTAAAGCTTTTACAGGTTAGACCATTGTGTGTTCGTTAGTGGATGTCAGTTCGTGTAACCCAACGTTAGTACTCGAATGTGACCCCAGAGAGAAGTTAGAGAACTACGTAGGGAGTCAGTGTGACGTCAATTTGGCCTCTCCCACAACCCACCGTAAGGCTCTCACGAATATAACTTCATATATTCGTTTATACACATTAGCGCACCAGAGAGTGACGTTATTGCTTCAATGGTAAGAAAGACAGAATTTGGAGGCTGCCAGCTGGGCAACTATTATGCCCCCGGCCCATAATCTTCCCTAAAGGTTTCGCGGGTAAAACCATGTGTGTTCGTTAATGTACGCTAGTGCTAGCGACTCAACGTTAGTGCTCTAATGGGAACAGAGAAGAAGATAAAAATAATCGTGGAATCAGCCAACTTGACGTCAAGTTGCCTCTCCCGCAAACCTTCCATAAAGCATTTTTCGATAAAACCATACATGTAGTTAGTGTATCATTAGTACTAGTGACCTTATATTCAGGGGTGGAATGGAGGGTATACGCGGGTACACGCCGTGTACCCACCTAATAGTATAAATCACAGCGTGTACCCACCTCAGTGCATAAATATAAAGGAACGTGTTCCCAAATCCGGATTTTTATTGAGCAGCGTGTACCCCCCAAAAATCTTACCATTCCAGCCCTGCTTATATTAGTGCTCTAATACGACTCGATAAATATGTGAAAACTGCAGGGTAAGTCCCAAGACTTTGCTTAAATATTTCAGGGGTAATGCTATATGTGTTCGTTAGGTCACCTTTAATGCAATTGACATAATATTAGAGCCCTAAGGGTACGCAAGAGAGAAGATAAAGTTTGTGGAACGAAGACACATTGACGAGAATTTGCCTTCTCCCACAGGCTTCCGTATTTTCTCACTGGAAAAAGCCACGCACCCGGTACTTCACGTTGTGCAAGCGACCTAACGTTAGAGCGTGAACAGAAGTGGAAAACAGTCACGAAGCCCAATTTGACTGCACAACTTTCAATTTTCGTTCATAAGTGTGCCGTTAGTGTGTTTGTTGATAACAATGCTGTAATGGTTGCCTAGATAACAGAACTAGACTGGGGTTAAGACTTAGTTTAAATTGCTTTATCTATTACTCGGTATTTTCCTCCAATTGAAACTACTGCATTTGTTAGTGTCATGTTGGTGTCGCAAGTCTGAGTTTTCGCTATAATTCATTCTGAAGTTTGAGGGAGCATCTATGATAGAGATGAAGTAAGAAGTAGGTATTTTTTAGTTTATTTTCCAGCGCAAGGCTTGTACAATCGTAAGTTTTTGAATTAAGTGTTTGTGATATTCTATTGCAAAAGTTTCAGCTTACACCTTGTATAAGACAAAAATCGCTTTCAAATTGAGTATGCTAGACCATAAATATCTACTTCTTAACTCATAAATACGTGAATGAACCTAACCTTTTCTTCAAATATTAAAATAAATGTTTTCTCTTTGAATTTACAAAACTTAGCATGATATTTTACAGCATTTAGTATCTTCAATTTAGATATTTACGAACATTTAAACATGTTGCTATTGAAATGTAATGCTTTAAAATAATAAATATTAAGATTATTATTCTTTATATTAAGAAAGGTCAGGAGTGAATAACATACAGCTTTTATTTTTAAAAAATCCAAAAGCAGTTATTTTAAAAATATTAATGGGAAGGGAGTAGATGGACGATTCCCTTCATGATTTAGGACTAAAGCTTAGATTAAATTTGGTTTGTTTGCATTCGAAACTGAATAAATAGCTTCCGGATTACGTAAGGGTAGGTTAGGTTGGGGTAGATTAGGTTATGTTAGGTTGTTAATGTCCTTCACATTGCGGGTCAGTCATCTACACCCTTGCAAATATTAATACCAAGCACCAGCAATATTTATTACAAAGCTGTTTCGTCTTTCGTATTCAATATCAAAATAGTTTAGTTTTTTCTTTCATTAATTACGATGACATGATAGTTCATATATGGACGAAAATTTTGACGCATGTTACTAGAACATATTTCAGAAGTTATCATCAGTTTCCCTCGCAGAGAAAAAAAAATATTTCGCACAACAAAGAGAAATTCCCTAACATTAAAAAATATGTACGTAATACAACCTAATACAGCGGAGAACAGAAATTTATTTTAATTGTTGATAAATATCGAATTGCAAAGTGAAGAAAAGATTTAAAAGGAATGATGATAAATTAAACACAAAAATGGATGTTATTAATTCTTTCTCTTGCATTGAAAAGGAACTACTGTAAATATCTGGATCTTAGTGGAATAAGGTCGGATGTCTTATTTTTACTTTTTTTTCTTTAGGAGAGTAGTTTTGTGTTCACGAAACGAAAGGAAACGAACTTGTGAGAACTTTTGATACTAATTTTGATATAGCTGTTTCCTGTGCCTTTGCTAATAATATGGAATTTGTTCTGGAGTTCATTTCCTTTGGTTTTCTGGAGAAAAACGAGTCTCCTCAAAAAACTAAAGTGAAAATATGACATCCGACCTTATTCCAATAAGGTTCAGATATAGAATCTTGTACAAATGAAAGCTTTCGTCTGTGGTTAATGTAATGGATTCAAAAAAGTGTTTGTATTAAGTCACGGGTTCGAATCCCGGCCGTCGATAATGTTTTTCAAATTGTGGATTAATGTTGATAATAATCACTTTTATAATTTGTTTGTTTCACATTTAATCCATGCATGACATTCTTTTATATGTTGCAACTAATTCTAAAGACATTTCAAGAACCTTTCTACTATTCTTAGGAAGACAAAAGCCATCTTTCAACTGTTGTTCTGTGTACCTGGAAGGCTTCCACTAATTCCTCTAAGGTTTGATTCGGGCTCTTTCTTATGGCTTGGTAGAAATCCTCTTCGGAATACACTGAAGGATGTCCAGACAGCTTTTCGTCTACTGCATATTCACCATTCAATTGTCGAATGTACCGTTGTGAAATTAGCCCTCACCAGAAAGCAATTGACGTAAAAATTATGTTATTCATTAGTTGATCGTTAGATGACGTTATTTGATGTTAGATGACAATCGCATTATATCTTAGATTAAGCTAGATTCACAGTTAACCTCACCATACTTAGAAACACGAAAATCACATCTTTAGATAGACTTCCGTTAGTTGTCGTTAGTGGAGGCCATCTTGTTATTAGTTCACCTTCATTTACATAACTGAATATAATTATATGTAGTGTACGAATGGTGAGGACTAACTTCATACTTGTAAGTGCTTTCGCTACACCAATAGACTCCTGGATAGCTATAATTATATCCAGAGTCCGTGAATCATTTTGCCGTTTGGTAAATGTTACAAGTGTCTGAAGTCCCTTGGATTCCAATCCACACACCAAAACCCACAAATTTTGTTGTCTGGACTGCAACATGTGAGAAATGTGTCTACATATAGGCTTCGTAGGAAACATTGTTGTTAGAGAAATCCTGACAGAGAAGAAAGTGCCTGCTGCACTGTTGTAGTTAATAGACATTATAAACAGCATCCCCATTTCTACTGTTGAGTTGAGCGTGACTTCTCTGAGATGAACCCGATTATCACACCGACAAGAGCTTCTCTTCACGTGAAGACTGTGAGTACACTAATAGTCATGAAGCTGGTTGGCCCTCCTCTGTGTGTTTTTCAACCCTTACCATACGTCAATCCCTGGCTTATGAAAGGCAGAAGGAACGAACTCTTGAAGATGGCAACACCAGTATGATGAGCCCAATTTGGAAGCTATTATGGAAATCAAGGTATTTTCTAAACTTATTTTGCTTTTGATGTTCAATGTTTTATTTCCATGTCATATATAAATCCATTTGTCAAAAGTGAAAGAACGAGACATTCAAAGAACGAGTGATGTTTCTATTTTCTTGAGTTATGAGATGGAATGGTATATCTTCAGTTCGTTTACATTTAGAAAAAACATAGCCCTGTATACACCTTTTCTCTTCTTTCTGTCCTCTATTTAATTTGTGGGGAAAATTGTCACAGATAGGATTCAAAAACACGTCTTCCCATTTCTATCTCCCTCTCAGCATGGTTTTGTCCCATATCGCTTCTCTGAAACCAACTAAGTCGTCCTACTGCTTCAGGAAACACATGCTTCAGCAAGTAGACAAGATCTTGATGTCATATATCTACACTTATTCAAGGCATTTGAAACAATCACACACCTCTTACAGTTACACATATGTTTGCCCCCGATGTAGTTCACACGAGCCTCTTCTTCAGCTTCTAAGTGCCATGGGACAAAATTATTGGTATGGAAAGTAGATACCAATACTTTCACGTGTCCCTCAAGGAATCTCTTTAGGACCTGATTTATTTTTACCACTATAGATTCAATCGAAAATCGGTACCGGTATAATAAATGGCTACTTAAAGTCAATTCTTCCACAACTGTTGCAATGTGCTGCTGACTTGTCATTTAATGTACCATTGGTAGACCATTACAAGAACCTTGTTATCATATTTGATGAAAAACTCAGTTTTACTCTGCACATTAAATATCTAATTTCTGAAGCATCAAACATCTTGGCCTTCTATGTACATGTTTACAGATATTAAAGAAAAACACAGCTTTCTGACAAGTCTGATATTATTTAATTAATAATAATAAAAAAAATAAGGCTGAATCCAAGTGGGTTTTCCATTCTTTTTCGTTTCACGTCAATTATTCAAAATTCATTGCACGTAAACAAAATTTAACTTTCACAGACCAAAGTTCCTGTCATGCCTCAATAATGAGTTCAATTAGCTTTAAGAAAACGTTAGTAATAACTACAGGATTGTGTGAAGACACTTTTGGGACATTACTCTGTGCCAAAAGTGTCTGTACATAGTCCTGAGGTTACTAGTAGCATTTCTTTAAAACTAATTGTACCCGTTATTGAAAGACGAAACTAACTATGGTCTGTGGAAGTTAAATTTTGTTTACCTGCAATGAATTTTGAATAATTGACATAAAATGAAAAAGGCGGAAACCCCGCTTGGATTCAGCCTTAAAACGTAACAGTTTCAGAAGTATACCACTTCCTTCTTCAGACTGCACTTTAGAACTCCGCAGTCTGAAGAAGGAGTCTCCGCAATTAACTTTTACGTTTTATTTTTTTTTTATTTATTTTTTTTATTTTTTTTTTTTTTTTTATTTTTTTTTTTTTTTGTTAAATAATATCAGCCTTGTCAGAAAGATGTGTTTTTCTTTAATCAAGGTGGATACAAAGCCACATTGTTGTAAGATATGAAAGATTTCAGAGCTCTTCGATCATATTTTCTCAATTTCGTACTTGCTAAAGGATGGGTCATGATAAGGGCCAGTTTCTGCCTAGCAATGGATTATTATGAAAGTTGAGACCTGTAATCTACACGATATTCCGCGTCAAAGTTCGTTTAGATTATGTTGAGATCATTTCCGGTTGTCCCTGTAGAGCGTCCGGAAGTTACCCCTTACTCCAACCTTCGACAAGTCGAGGTGGGTGCGTGTTAAACGGATTTGCGTGGAAAGCGCCAACATGACGGGAAAAGTCGTAATAATGTTTTGTTCCGCTGTTAAAAGCGCACAAAATAACCAAATAGCAAGACCACAGGTGTATTTGGTACATTATGAGAGCAATTTGTTTAGGAAAAAGCGTGTTCGGTGAACCTGTAATTTGCCATCAATATTCGTTTTCGGAGTTGTAGTAACAATACAGCGGACACTCAGAACAACACCAAAAATGTGCCAAACTGTAGTCTGTCTACTTGAACATACTACAAACTCATATTGTTCTGAAAATCCGCTATATATAAAAAAACTTTTCACTTTATTTCGCAAGTATGATATGAATCCACAGTGAAGAAAAAAGTTCAATTGTGCAAACAATAAACTATCAAATGATAAGATATACAGACATCGAGGTTAAATATCGTCCTGAAGAATGCTTAATCGTCTTCTGCATCATCAGTCCAGTCATCATCCACCTTATTCTGGGCATCTTCGACGTAATCCTCATACGATGCAGAGCCATGGAATGCGGTTGGGTCGTGGCTGCGAAATCCAAGGTACCACAAGACCGAAGCTACGTGAGCACAGCAGCTTATCACCCTGGCACCGGCCTTACACTGGCAGTACCATCCCAGGATATCAACAAGATCGTATTTTATCCAGAGAGTGTAGGTGCGGGAACCCGTCTGGCGAGACTGGATTTTAACACGAATGACATCAACCTCTTGCTGATTAAGAAATAATTCATAGGCGCCTCCAGTGTTCACATGCTCCCTAGTATAGTTTTTGATTGTTTGAGCTGGTATACGGCGAGAGTTAGTACACGCAGCATCTCTTCGGACAATAAAGGAAAGTTCGGGAGATCTTCCGCATCCATCGGAGTCCATTTCATTTTGCTGCGCTCCCAAGGTCTCTTTTCTTTGTGAAGAAGAGACCGCATCCTTCGTGCAATGTACTCGTCGTGGGAGCTGTCAAGTATGAGTGGAGGCCGAAATGTATTGCAAAGCGCACAAACAATGCGCACTAGTCCCCAATAAATGGAATCTGGGTATTAAGCATAATGTGTTCCAGGGCATCTCTTCATTCTGGAATTGGCAGATTCAACAACCCATATGATTTTTGTTACCATACGAGACTGGTTGGCTTCGATTGTTGTATGTTGCTTCTGCGTTTTTGGAAGGAAGCACGGCATTTGACTATGGAATCCGAGGTCTTCCAGTAGCTGCAGTGAATCTATGAAACTTCAGTCTACGACGAATACATCTTCTTCTTTTAACCAGGCACGCATCTCTTCAACATCCGCACGGAGAATTTTATCCGTAATCGCTGCATCGGAACCTTTAGCCCAGTAAGGACCCAACACAGAGAGCACATACCCGTCACTGCCGACGATCACCATAGGTTTGACAAGAGGACGATGTTTGTGCATACTAAACGAGCGCCTCTGAAACGCATAGTTCGAGCTCTTCTCAATGTATATGTACATTCCATCGACCACAATAACTGCCACATCTTTCCCGTCCACCATGATGTCTTTGGCCAACGGGCTGGTGTGCTCTCGAATGAAGTCGCCCTTTGTCATATGTTTGAATCCGAGATGTAAGGGAACAAAACACTTCATTAGAGCTTTCCTGGCTGTGTGAATTGCTCGTGAGCACTGTTGCTTTGCGATTCCAATGACTCCGGACAGTCCTGTTCTCAGTTTAACCAAGAACAGTCCTAGCGCCGTTTTCGCCAAACGTATCTGGGTATTGGGTATTTCGTCTCTGACGTAAACAAACAGCGCATTGAACTGGGCAGACTTTAAGCCTGTCAGATTGTAACAGTCGGCATCGGTCATTGTCGTGTCGAAATTCAAATTCCTATTTGCAAGCGCGTACTCCCTGAAAGCTGTCAGCAGCTGCACAAGTTCAATTCGTTTGAAGTTGGATTCGTCGTGTGTCTCATTTAGATCCGTCACGTTTGGCTTCACGTTCTTCCCATCGAGATGATCTGCGCAGCACCTGGAGCCGTCTGGCACTATTACATTAAACTTAATATATATCTGCGCTTTTGCCTGAACGGAAAGTGCAATCAACTGGGAACTGTTTGGGCAGATAATACACTTGTTGTGAGCAACAGAGGTCCTCCTCAGGGGAAATGTTATCGTTTTTAGGCTATTTACACACCTCTGTTTTGCTCCTGGAACAAACTGTGGATCCTGATCCGTGCCTTTTATGAAACGTCATTTGGTGTACTGTCTACCGTGACCTTCCGCTGGTCTGTCTCTGATCCGTGTTGAGGATAGATCTGATGGTTGATCATGGGTTGAAGTTGAGGGTTGGCTTGATGGTTTGTACTTGTTTGGAGTAGCGGTACTGACTGATGACTTCTTGTGGGCCGAGGTTGCAGTCTGGTCGGACGTTGTATCCTGCTTAGCAGTTGGTCGTTTTGGGTTTCTTTGGCATATCCTTGTAACAGCGAAGGCACAAGAATTCTTTCTTTCCACATCCCGCTGTATATTTTCGGGCACACGTGACGTCACATTTTCACACCACAATATTCTAAACAACAGCAACTACCCAGTTGTCGAACGTAGCCTGTTTTGCGGTGTTTTTAGTACCACGTTGTGCGCTTATCACAAAGAATGTCTCCCCCCTCTCACACCGCACGAGCAGAAGGGATTAACAAACCGGCGATATGGTTCTCATGGAGACTCAATTCTAGCTCTTGCAATATTTTCATTTGATAGTTTATTGTTTGTACATTATTTTTTTTTTGTTTCACTGTGGATTCATATCATACATGCGAAATAAAGTGAAAAGTTTTTTTTATATATAGCGGATTTTCAGAACAATATGAGTTTGTAGTATGTTCAAGTAGACATATCAGACTACAGTTTGGCATATTTTTGGTGTTGTTCTGAGTGTCCGCTCTATTGTTACTACAACTCCGAAAACGAATATTGATGGCAAAATACAGGTTCACCGAACAAGCTTTTTCTTAAACAAATTGCTCTCATAATGTACCAAATACACCTGTGGTCTTGCTATTTGGTTATTTTGTGCGCTTTTATCAGCGGAACAAAACAATATTACGACTTTTCCCGTCATGTTGGCGCTTTCCACGCAAATCCGTTTAACACGCACCCACCTCGACTTGTCGAAGGTTGGAGTAAGGGGTAACTTCCGGACGCTCTACAGGGACAACCGGAAATGATCTCAACATAATCTAAACGAACGTTGACGCGGAATATCGTGTAGATTACAGGTCTCAACTTTCATAACAATCCATTGCTGGGCAGAAACTGGCCCATCCTTTACTATTGAATACTGTTCACCAATCTGACCTACGTGGCTTGTAAAACCGACTTATCTAAATTGACGACCTCCGTGCAAAAAACGATCAAGTCCCAAAATGAGATTTTTACTGGAGCAACAAAGCACATTTGTTTGGTGTTTCTTGACGCGAATCAATGAAGCAGTCAAGTCGTTCTCAACAATATGGAGGTTATTTCTTATTAGACATCAAGGATTCTTTCAGCCAAAGGCGCGGAATACTTTAAAATATCCTATGCAAGTAAAATGTGGCCTTGTAAAACACAGTGGACATGGCCTTTTTTTTTTATTACGAATTTCTTTATTCGTTTTGTACAACATAGAATACCGAACTGGGACATGAAATTATCGAAGACATTTTGAAATGTCTCGATCAGGAAAACATAGAGACACGAAGAAAACTAAATTATTTTAAATTTCTTTTTAAAAAATAATGTAAGCCACGCTCAGGATCAACGATCTTCTGGTTTTTAACGTAAGAGTACACAGACAAAATGGACGTTACCAACATCATTTCTACCTCAAAGCCGAGACTGAGTTTGATTTTAATTTTTGTCCCAGGAATCCCATTTCTGTTGTATTATATCAAAGAAACTTCTCCTTTCTCCCCTAAAACAACGAGAACATGTGCTGTGCTCACTACATGAAGTTTATCTCAACTGATTACCTCATAAACTCATCGAGTGTACCTTTTACTTAGATTCTCTTTTAAAACACCTAATCAAATTGCTTTGAACGTTATTTATATTTAATCTCTGGCAATAATTACTGAGATTTAATATCAGTAAACACTATTAAACACATTGTGTGAGCACTTTTCATAACTATTTTTTCGATGTTGCATATTTACACAAAATGCGCGCGTGAGCAAAAGAAAAAGAAAGTAATTACAATTCCTTTGGCTGCACTGTTCTCACAATCAAGATATAGAATCCTATGGCGAATGTTTGTTATAACGGCGATGAACTAGCGAGTTACGTAAGGCATAGAGTTAGTTAGAACTGTTTTCATGAAACAAAATATTAATAATGAAGAACTTGAGAAGTGGAGAAATGCTTTAATCCAAAGTACAATGGGAGAAATCATAGAGGATGCGGAACTTTTTGGAAGACTACAAAATCTGTGTAACAAAAACACACACACACACACATTTGAATAGTTTTTAAGAGAAAGATAGAATGTATTAAGGTGGAAATAAATGTAAAATTGCCGGAAAAGGGCTGGTGGCCTTATCTTTACTGAAATAAGAGGATATGTTCATGTTCATATCCAGATTTACAGATTGCTCAATTGAATGTATTGCTATCTCTCTATACATATTAATTGATTTAAGATAACATAATTGAATGTATATAGTGTGACAGATAATATGAAGACTATATTGATAATAGTGATAGTATACAGCAGTGGCGGCTCATCAGGTGAAGTGAAGCACCATTTCATTTGTTATTTTGATATACATTAAGTAAATTGGCATTAATATGTATTACTTGAGCCTCATCTAGAAAGCTAGTCAACATCTTATTAGATCGAAGAGTATCATTATCGGTAAGCCATAAAATCCATGATGAATATTAGTGAGCAAGGATTGTAGGAGTGTGTTGGTAGATGAACTTTTTGGTAGTTCTTCACCGATTATTTATGCCACGAGTCGCCACTGATACAAAGAGTTGAAAGATAGGTCGGTCCTTCAGGGGTTGGCTTTGGTTAGGAACAGATGCAGTTTCGTAGTTAAAGTATAGAATGTTAATATATTAGTATGAATATTTTGATTTACATAGATTTCAGTCATCAATAGCTTGTGATTTTACTTTTCTTGGGTAAGTGTATATTTTATTTATGCAACAAGACATATAAAGTTATGATTACATTATCATTATCATTACTATTGGGTGTATTATATTCAATTCTTTCCTTATTTTATTTTATATCGTATTTTATTATATTTAGTATTTTGTCAAGTTAAACTTTTAATATTTATGCACGTAATAATTAGAATTAATTTGCCTAAAGAAACTTCTAACTTTACGGTCTTTAAAATATAAAAAGGGCACGTTTAGACAATAGGTAAGAAGGCCTTGGTGTAGTCTCCACGTACCAGCCTAATAAAGAAGTTCCCCATCCATCAGTTGTGGAAATTATAATTATCTGAAATGGTTGTCATTCGGGAAAATGGAACATCACTGTTTATACTTCCATGACGATGGTAAAAGGTGTTTCGTCAACATCTACTAATTAGCTATTTCACAATTTGTGAATTTTGAAACATTCTTGTACTCATTGGCGGAGAAAACAGAGGCAGGGGGAGACACACCCAAGCCCTCACCCCACCCTAATATGGAGTAAAATTACATATCAATAGATTTAAAAAAAAAATCACACAGAAGGTCCTAGTGATCATTTTAGTTTTTATATTTGTGAAACTAGGTGATAGAATATACAAAAGACGTAAACTAAAGATCTGTCAAAGAAGAGGACAAAATAGGGAGATATCCTCTAATGCAGGGGTGGCCAAGCTTTCTTGCCAACAGGCGAAATTGGCTAGTCAGGAGTAGGGCTAAGGCCCCATTACAAAATATGAACTCAAAAGTTAAATCTTTTTATATATAGTATGTTATACATGTTTTAGTAAAAGAAATTGAATCCAAAATAGTCGGTTGTTTAATATTCAAGATCAAATTACTTCTTGTGTTTTAAATTATTATTTTAGATTCAATGTAGAATATAGTAGCTAATTTTGGATTTGTTTCAGAGCCAGTCAAAACCGCGTACCGTAGGTTGCAAACCCGTTCTTTGATGTACCAAAAACAGAACCCCGGAAAGTTTGTAAGCATTCATTACATTAATACGTATCCTGCAGAAAATATTCACTTTGATTGGTGGGCATATTTAGCGACTTAAAAGTACTTTAATATTATCGTTCGCTGCGACCGTTGTCTGGATCATAATTTGTCAAATAAAAATAAGCAAATTCTTATATTCAGCCATTTCCTATCCACTGGTGTATGAAGGCTTCCCCCTTTTTTTCCACATACCTCGGTCTGATGCTATCCTCATCCATGTGTCTCCTGAAAAACGCTTGATTTCATCTACCCATCTAGCATTTGGACGTCGTCTCGGTCGTTTCTTTTCTCTAGAAATCCAATGTAGTACACTTGTCGTCCACTTTTCATATGCTCGTCTAGCTATGTGACCGGCCCATTTCCACTGCAGCTTCTTCGCAGTCTTGATTACGTCCTGTACCTTTGTTCGTACGCGAATCCATTCATTTGTCTTCTTGTCCCTCCTAGTTATTCCTAGCATGCATCTCTCCATTGATCTTCGTGTGACTTTTAATCTTTGAGTTGTTTGCGCATTCAATGTCCAAGTTCCACAGTCGTACATCATCACAGGTAAGACACATTGTTTATACACTTTAAGCTTCAGACACATTGGTAGTTTGCTTTTGAAAATAAAGTGTAGTATTCCAAACGAACTCCACGTCATTTTGCATCATTTCATCCGTCAACTAGGCATTCGATGTTTTGAGCTGGCCTAGGTAAACATACTCATCAACTATGCCTATTGTCTCTCCGTTAATCTTTATTTCCTACTTTTCACCATGTTGATTGTACATTAGTTTTGTTTTACATAAATAAATTTTAAGTCCTATTTTCGAACTCTCATTACTCAGTTCTTCCATTCCGGTTTGTAGTTCTTCTGCACTTGAAGCAAACGGGACTATATCATCAGCGAATCGTAGGTGATGAAGATATTCACCATTAATTTTTGTCATCCCAGTTTAAATTTTGGAACACTCTCTCCGGGACCGCAGAAAACAGTTTTGGAGGAATTGAATCTCTTTGCCTTACTCCTTTTCGAATTTTATTTTTTCACTTTCTTGATGTAGTCTAATGACAGATGTGCAGTCAAGTAGATGTTTCGCAGCAACATGATGCATGCACTTTCGATGCCTTGATGTTCAAGTGATTTAAGTACTGCTGCCAAGGAGACCGAATCAAAAGCCTTTTCAAAATCTATGAATCCCAAACATAGTGGAAGTTCATATTCATTAGTCCTTTCCTTTGGACACTGAAGCTGAGGGTCTATGCTGTTTAACAGAACCTTTGCGTCAGAGATATTTGACAGGGAACTTCATATCGTTTGATATACAAAATGATCTCGTTGAATTACTTGAAAGACATGATTCGACTTTATGTGCTGTTAGTAAAATACAGCTGAACTGATAGAAATTATTTTTGACAATGGGTAAAAAAGGGTCACTGGAAAATGTAATAAGTACCCACAAAATTCGTTTTCCGAGTGTTTGACTAATAAAACGTACTATTCGAAAAGAGAGGTTGAGCGAGCTATGATGACGTCGGGAGATGTCTTTACATGTAAAAGACCGATCCAAGGTTTGTACGTTTAGGGTGTGAAGTTTTCTATAACGTCTTAGCATTTAAAGTTTACACCAATATTTAACATCTCATTCGTATGGAGTGGCAATATTCCAATACCTGTTAAAGGTTTCTCCAGCCCTTCTCTGTAGCCTGTAGAGTTAGTCTCTCAATTTACAAAGTAAAATCGAATAATAATGATTACTTTATGCCATTAGCTTATCGAAGATTTCTAGTCAGAAGAGCGGAAGATAAAATTTGAGAATGGATTTACCTCATTTCAGGCGTTCTGTAGTTTTTCTGCGCAGAAATATTATATTTCTGAGACTGTAGAGTAGGTGCTGTACAAAACAACGTCATTACAATTAATCTACAATTTACGGTAATTCATTAACAAATAGGCAAGTTCCTAATGAAACGCCTTCTTTCATTGGAGCTGTCCAGCAATTCTGATTAGCCCACATATTTGCTAAATATAAACACCTTGTTTATTTCGAATTACTGATTTAGACATACCTTAGCTTTTCACCCTTCAAGTAGTTTATTGAGTTTAGATTCGTAATGGGTTACTCAAACGAAGCTTTATTTTTCATAGTGCTTTATCCAAAATTTATATTGGTGTCCGATAGATGGTAGCAAAAACCGTTATTTCTTTCAATGTAAAATGTTCTTCTAATATTGCTTAATTTTGAAGTATTTTAAATCGCCTTCATATACGTTTATTATTTGCAACTAATTTCATATTTTGTAATGTTTTAAAAGTATATTACATGTTTAAGACATAGTCAAGTTAACTATTCCACATACAAATATTAAAATTCACATTGGATATAAATTGCTGGTGTAGCATCTCCACTGAATTGTTTTCTCTAGTTAGCGTATGTAAACAATGTGCCCGGGAGTGCTATAAAATTAAAGCACTTCTCTCTACATCCGCCCCCCCCCCATACAATATTTGCTAATCGTCGCCTGTGTTTTCATTTTCCAAAAAAATTCGAGTGTCTTTTTGTACTGTAGGAAATAAAGAAGATAGGTTGACGGCGCCAGGAACAAATGCGGATTATCTCGGTGTTCGTTTATGGTTTTAATAATTAACTAAGCGAGGTAAAAACAAGTGAATTCGTAGCTGTTTGCGTTATTACATTGGAGAAGTGTTGTGTAAATATGCGTGAGTCAGAGATTAGGAGAGCAAATGTTGTATAAAAAGTGTTTAAAAAGGAAGTTTGCGAAAAACAAAGGTGAGAAAACCGTTTAAAGCACATTTTTAGAAAAAATATTATAATTTCGTCCCAGATTTTGTGCTCATTAGTTGCATTTTAACACAAAATTATGAGATTTGTAAGAAGGATGTGTAAAAGTCTTACATAATTATTTTATGTTTATAGTATCTAACATAAAACGAATCAAGAGATTATGAAACACATAAATTTACGAATTACGAGCGTTTTTCAATGAAGCATAATCCTCCATACCCACTGCCAGTAAGCTCAAAAGCATGAAACTGTTATGTGCAGAAGTCTCCCTGGTAGAAATCTAAAATTGCAGAACTTTATCTGGGTATTTCTCCAGGGTTTTTCCTCAGTCACACCAGGTAAATTCCAAGATGGTTCCTTCAACTTAGGCGCTGGTCAACTCCTTCCCTGATCCTTGTCCTTTGTACATCCTGACATGAGGCATATATGCTTAACGTCCATAAATAATTCAATTCGATTCCTAAAGAAACCAATCCAGAGCTGACACCTGTTTATAGGTAAGTAAGAGGCCCCACTCTATGGTCTTGAAAACACTCCTATTGAGAGGTTAAAAGTGGTGATGTATCGATGGAGTCCAACTCAATTCAGATCAACCAAGCTCATTAATTAGTTAAAACTAAGTCCCGGACTTTTAAGATTTTATAGAAATCGTTTTATGCTTTATGGAGAGTTGGTTTAGCCATTTTAAGACTTTCTGTTCTTTTCCTGCCATACATCTATAAAACTGACAAATGTTTTCATTAAAATCAAGTAAGTAGCAAAAAAATCGACTGCAAAAACATTTTCCTTGATATTTTAACGATTTACTGAGCATAAAGCAAAGACAATTTAAAAAAGAAAGAAAAGAAAAGAAAGCAATATTCAAAGTTCCCATTTTCTAGTCATTCATTGCTAAGCTGTGTTGAATTAATAATTTTCCTTTATTAACGCAGACAATGTACTTGTACTACGCCATGCAAGTATCATCTTCGCAGTACATGGCTACTACCATAATCACTCCCAACGAAAAGAAGAATTTTATTAAAGCCTTTAGGCAACTTTGGCTCAGGCTGAATGAAACGAAAGGAAACAGCAAAGAGTGAGAGGAAGTTGAAAATAAATGCACATTCATGCATATTTTTCCTATTAACAGTAGGAGTCTCATTTATGAATGTCAACTTTACTAATTTTTTTCTCTCAAATCTGCAAATTTAGCCTATTTTCTACGTTCTTTACTCATTTTAGCAGTTTCTAGGACTTTTCAGATTCGCACATTTAATTAAGAAATGAGCAAAAGTACCCGCCGTTGGTGCGGGATGAATATAATATGTTGGGAACAGTCATTGGGCCATTCAACAATACTCGCTTCCACGTGGCGTACTGCGCCCCCTTTATCGTAGCCAGACTCTCATATGTGTAGGGGAGAGCACTCAAACACTTCTCCTTCAGTTCAGACTTGACGGAGGGGAATGCGGACATGCGGTTTCATGATGGCTCTTCTACGTGATATTCCGGAAATACGAGAAAAAGAATTATCAAAATCGGTCCAGTAGAACGGTCGGACGGACTGGACAAAGCACTGTTTTAACAATTTTTTTTAATATATAGATTACTAAAATGATATTACAATAGTGATGTTACCAGGTAAGGAATAAAATAAGTCGTCCCATTATAAATGAAATACTACGGACCTTTTCAACGACACCTCAAACACCTTATAGTTCTTTCTCCTGACCTAACCTAACCCTATAATCTTGTTTATCTACACGGGTTTAAACTCGCCTCGCCGATACATTTCAACCATCTTCCTAGAGTTTGTTGTTCCTGAGTTGAAGATTGCTTCTCCTATCTCGGGACAGCCCCTGTGATTTGGATTATCGCTAAGGGTTTTAACTCATCTTGTCAAGAACTTTCCAACGACGATACCCCAGACACCTTCTTAACCCTAGTAGTCCACTCCCACGTATTTTCGGACCCGCCCCTGTGATCTGGACGAATGATACGAGTTTCAACTCGCCTAAGACCATTTCAACGACACCCCAACCATCTTAGCTCCAGTAGTTCCTGAGTTGTCGACATTCACACAGACGATCAGAGCGGTTGTATAAAGCTTCACAGAACTTTCTGTTGGAGTTTAAAAACGGGACACACAGCGATAACACGCCCAAGAAAACCGAGTTAGAACAGAAAATTTTGACCATATTGGTTTAGACTCGAAATGAAGAATCAAGATTAACTATCCTTTTCAGTGTCGGTGGCGCAAGGCAATCTGGGGCCCGGGGCAAGTGAATTTGATTAAGACCGTTTCGCGAACACAATCGTGAGCAGAGACTGTTAATATTCGCCATATCCTACTTCCTCGTTATTCCGAGCCCCTCGGAAAACAGGGGAACTCGCGGGGGCCTCACTAGCCAAGACGGAGAAAACTTCCAGTTCACTGCTATAACCTATACTTGTTAATGAATATTGAGATTGTGCAGAGTGATGCTTTTCAACCATACTGTTACAGGGAAGCGCACAAGTAAGAGTCCTAAGACGGCATAGTTATTGCGTCACCGACCACCATTTTGGTGTTCTACTGATTTATTTTAACAGGCGATTATTCACTTTTGTCGGCGACACGCGTATAGTGGGACGAAAACCTCAAAACACTGCGAAATTAATACCGTTTGAACGCTGAGGCAATGTTGGTTGGATCTAGGTCAGGGGCAAATTCACGTAGTATACGGGATATAGCATGTTTCATCTTAACGAAAGCTCTGAAAACAATTTGCTGTTCAACGGGTTGCTTTTATCAAGAAGATTTCTTAATAAGTTTGACTATCGTGAGGTAAATTTAATGGGTTAATGAGGTCTCCCCAGGTAAAAGACAGTGTTTCTTCCAGAAAATTTTATTCGTGGGGCTTGTGGATGACTCACGAAAGTTAAAAATAATACATATTGACTCTAATGTGCTAAAGATATGAAACAACAATAGGTCCTATTGTTCCTTAACAATATGTTGTACTTCCTTAGTTACCCTCAAGAGTAACATGAACAATATGTGTTATTAATAATATACGAATTTCAGTATACGTATGAGTAATACAAGGGGAAGAAACAATGAAAATAAGTGCTGTTGACGATATCAAGACTAGCTTGCTCGTTTTGAAGCAAATGTAATTACTAAGCAGTGCATAAAAATGATTACCAACACTATTCATAAAACGCAAGAAACGTACTGCAAAGCATGCCAAAATTAACAACCAAAAATGTGGAATTAATAAAGTATTCCAGGCGTCCACTTCCAAACAGGTTCTTGTCAAAGTACCATAAATGTTAAGAAATTGACACAAACACTTCTAATTTTTAACCGCTACGGAATTTTGCAGGTATCTTAAAAATAGTTGTAGAAGGTAGTATTTTACCAATATTTTACTTTTGGAAAATAATCTTGGGAAAGATAAAATGTTAATTATGTTTCTGCCCTTCACTATCTTACGAAATTCACATGATTTTGAAGACTTTTGGAATCGCAAAATCTTACTAATGTGTTCGAAAGTGAAAAAATGAACTCAACAATGCCAATAGGTAAATTTCAAATTTTTTGCAGAAGAACCCGTTTCCAAAGGGCATCTGACTTGTACCTGCTGTAGTAATATTTCAGGTACGCTGTGTGCGTACGTCTAGGAAAATATATCATTTATATTTTTTGTAATAATATATCAGACACGTCACGCATTACTAAATCGTAGAAAATTTTCCAATTTGTTCTCACAAGAGCTCAGGGCTAATCAGGAGTGCAACCATCACTTCTGAAAGATTTATATCCCTTTTTGGAACTCATGGAAGAAATTGTATGACCCTTTGCACCTTAGAAGTCAGAGCGTGGGTCCCATTTCCACTCCATTCCTCTGATGAGTCTAATCCATCACTCTTGCACACCAGCTCCCACTCCACCCCATTTTACTACTTCGTTACTACTGTTAACCAGACCTCCACTTCTCACTATCTTTCATTCACAAAAGGTGCTGATTCTATACGCATCATCGCCAAGTATTTACGCGCGCAACGCGTTTTCTTCCTTTGGGGAGGTTTTACGTAGAAGGTTGCAGGTAGTGGCAGCTAAATGTTGGATGCCCTGAAAGTATTTATTTTACACTTTTTATTAACGAAAAGTCAGAATTGGCTCGCTTAGGTGTTTTGTGCGTCTCGATGAAGTTTGTCGATGTACATATATTACAAAACCGTTAGGAGAGAGCCCTCAACTACATTAAAGATATGATTGCACTGTAGCTGAACTAGAAAACCTACCATCAGTGCCTTAGTGAGGTTGAGGCACCTGTCTTGAGGGCCAAAGCAGGGGGCCCCCAAAACGGGGGCGTCGAAAACTATATATAAAAGAAAAAACTCCAAATTTGCTAAGCGCCAAAATAAAAAATTGTCAGGTTGAAAAAATCGTTTTTTATGCAAATCACAGGCAATTGGAGTTATCATTATTCGCCTCAGTTTCTGCTACAGAGAGAAAATATATATAACCGCGTTCTGAAAACATTGAAAAAAAAAGGAAAATTTCAGCAGACATGCTTTAATGATGATGCGTTTCAGAATTACTAACGAAGCAATTTACTCACTATTGAACATTTGACTACAACATATAGTCCAGTAAAGATAGGGTTGAGAAAGGAACAAATTAGTAACAAGCTGAAAATTGGTATGGAAGTAGG
>JAGDQP010004810.1:62068-82500 GCA_022664845.1 Lepisma saccharinum
CCTACTTCCATACCAATTTTCAGCTTGTTACTAATTTGTTCCTTTCTTGGTCGCAAAATGGGCTATCTTTACTGGACTAATAAGTTGATTTTCAAGTTTATTTTCTACATTACATTACATTTGGGACCCACCTCTCCACCCCTACCTTTCCGCATCCTTTGCACAATTTCATTTCGCGCGCCTGATGGGCACAATGAACTAAACATGTTCTCCATGAAATTGCGGTAGGCCATCCCCACGGTAGAGTCCCTGCCTCGACCCCAGACTCGGCGTCAAGACACGGAGTCTATAAGGACCTGTTTCCACAAATGTTCCTCTAAAAAAAAAAAGGGAGGAAGTTGGGGATTTTTTTTCTGTGGCCCAGTTCCTGGATACAAACCTGGGCTCTGTTTCCGTGGTTGGGGGGATTTTTTTTTATTTTCATCTTTTCAATCAAATTTATTACAAACTTGACCTGAAAAACAAATACATAGTTATTTATACACTTATTGATAATAGTTTTATTTGATTTTAGTTGTTGCTTTCAATTTTCTACATTTGAAATTTGGGATTTTGCCAGTTTTTTTTTCTATAGCGTCCAACTGTTGTGAAGTGGGGGGGGCTCAACATCTTGGGGCCCGGGGAGGGGGCCCCGCTCTCCCCCTCCCTTTGCGCCGCTACTGGTCCCTTTCGCTCACAGGCTTCATATAATTTTTAATGGCTTCGATCAGTCCAGTATCTCTTTTACATGTAGGTCACGCAGAATTTCGATCAACTTTGTTTTCACGCGGTACTAATTTGACATACTCTGATCTGTTTTGACAGCGGCGCTTTTGTGGTACGCTCTGTTATTTACGACTGACGCTATTTTGTCTCCCGCTCTGTTCTGGCCGGTACTGTTTTGTCGCACTCTTTGCGCCCCCAAAATTTGGCGTGCCCTGGGCCCGGGCCCAGTGGCTTCATTTATAAATCTCTGCCCACAGGCTTTTATATATTTATGAATTTATTCTATTATTTGTGTCTAATCTATGAATTTTTAATCTGTTTGCATGCCAGAATACTGGTTGTTAATTGCTCTAATCTATGTTTATTATATTTTATTTACATAGTGTTGCATTTTTGCTCTATAGCTGTTCTCAGCATATTTATAAACTGCTATTATTATTTCTAAATAAAATGACTGAATAGAAAAAAATAATTACTGGGCTTTGTCGTATAGATATTGTTTTAAAAAATGCCGTTGAAATTTAAGCAGGTATTTATTTGTTCTAATGAAACTTTAACAATGTTATAATTAATCTTGTACGTTTGAGTTCAGTGTGTTTATTAACAATAGTCCATTGTCGTCATCGAAATTAAACATTTCAGTTTCCATGACTACCTTCTCCTATCTAGGATTCAGTGCTGCGGATCTGCGGAATAGATAAGTATTTTAATTTTACCATTGGTCCGAGTATATTCTATAACGGATCTTTGTGTGACATTAAAGCCCAACCTCTCGTTTGATTTGCACATTAAGCGTATTATTAGTGAAGCTCACAAGAACCTCGGGTTTGTAATGAGATTAGGAAGCGATTTTTCAAATATTGATGTTCTAAAAATTTTATATACAGCGTATGTTCGGTCAAAGTTAGAATATGCTTCAGTAGTATGGCATCCTAATACACAGAAGAACACTCGCCAAATAGAAGTCTAAATTTGTTCGCTTTCTGAAAAGAAACAGGAATATATCCTAAGTTCGAAAAGTGCTTGGACCTAGCAAACAAATACACATTACAATCTCTGGAAAACAGAAGAGTTAATTTTCTATTATCTTTCCTACACAGACTACTACATAGCAATATTAACTCGGAAAGCTTATTGTCAGAAACATGGTTGCACGTCCCGCACAGAGTTACTCGACCTCGTGATGCAGTTTTCCATCTCCCGGCCCAAAGGACGAGTGTATTAGATACATCGACTATTCGGAGAATGTGCTCTTTATACAATTGTATTCTTATAACGTGTCCTGATATAGATATATTTAATATAAAAATAAGTCAATTTCATTCGTATATAAGGTAATGAATTGTTTTCAAAGAATTTATCACTATGAATCTCCAAATATATAAATATGACAGTATGTTGAACACCTCAACTAGGTATCCAACCTGTCGTGTTCAATAAATAAATAAATATGTTCTGATTATATGTAAGATTCTTAAAATTTACCAATTGTATTTAGAATTGTTTTTATAGAAGAAAATATTTGTAGTATTGGCAACTAGCTTCTTCACGCGTTGGTAAATTATTTACCAGAAAAGAAATAGATGACAGCATTGTTTGCATAGAAAAACTTGTTTAATAAAAGAACTTTTATGAAAAAACTCAAATAAATTTAATTAATAAAGAATTTATTTATTAATATAATATGTTGTGTTACACAAGAAAACAAGTTTATTTCAGTAATCGAATTAACGTGCATGCCAAAGTTAAGTTGTTATAAGAAATTTGTTAATACAAATACCATATAAAATGCATGTAGGTCACAATCTGAGCGAAAAACGTTGTTTTTTAATTAAATCATGTGACTTTCTCGTCTAATGATAAATACCTTGTTTTCTTTCTAATTGCGTTTTTTTTACGTAACATGAGCTAGGCTGCAGTGCTTTTTAATTCCTTTAAGTCTGGTTTGCTAAATTGTCCTGAAAAGTAGAGTTCTACGTAAAACATTGTAGCCTCCACGGCATTGCAGTTGAAGGTCGATTTGGATAAATTCGTTTTCTCTTGGGATAATTGCTCTTCAGAAGAAGTTGTCTGCAAGTAATCTTCTGCTTTTCAAGGATCGGAACCCGGAAAGCAAAAAGGTGACCCTCAGATATTGTAAAGATAAAGCTTGTATATCGTTTGTCGTATTCTTCGCATTGTCCGTAGAAATCAAGTCAGATAGACGGGTCTAATGTGTTATATATATATATCATCATCATCATCATATTCAGCCGTTTTCTATCCACTGCTGGATGAAGGCCTTCCCCTTTTCTTTCCACATATCTCGGTCTGCTGATATCCTCATCCATGTAGCTCCTGAAAAACGCTTGATTTCATCTACCCATCTTACATTTGGACGTCGTCTCGGTCGTTTCTTTTCTCTGGGAATCCACTGTAGTACATTTGTCGTCCATCTTCCATCTGTTCGTCTAGCTATGTGACCGGCCCATCTCCACTTCATCTTCTTCGCAGTCTTGATTACATCCTCTACCTTTGTTTGTGCGCGAATCCATTCATTTCTCTTCCTGTCCCTCCTGGTTATTCCTAGCATGCACCTCTCCATTGCTCTTTGTGTGACTCTCAATCTTTGAGTCGTTTGCGCATTCAATGTCCAAGTTTCGCACCCGTACATCATTACAGGTAAGACACATTGATTATAAACTTTACGCTTCAGACACATTGGTAGTTTGCTTTTGAAAATAAAGTGTAGTCTTCCAAAAGAACTCCACGCCATTTTACATCTTCTATTTATTTCATCAGTCAACTTTGCATTCGATGTTTTAAGCTGGCCTAGGTAAACATACTCTTCATCTATGCCTATTGTCTTTTCACTAATCTTTTATTTCCCTTTTTGCAGCATGTTGATTGTATATGACCTTTGTTTTACTTAAATTCATTTTAAGGACTATTTTCGAACTCTCATTATTCAAAATAATTTTGGTGAACATCTTGTATAGGACTGACAGTAAACTAATCGGTCTGTAGTTTTCTACGCGTTCTTTGTCCCCTTTCTTGTACAACAAAATGATAACGGCATTGTTCCAACTTGAGGGTATTTCTCTCTTCCTCAGGCACATTGAGAATAATTTCGCAAGTTCCTCTTTCATTTTTTCACCTCCCCATTAATCTCTGCTGTGAGTCCATCTTCTCCTGGTGATTTTCCGTTCTTCATCCCTCGAAGTACTTTATCCACTTCTTCTTTCATTACGTCTGGGACTTCTACATCATTTTCTTCTAAGTCTTTATTTCCTAGCTCTTCCTCGGAGTAGTACAATTCTGTGTAGAATTCTGTGTAGAAATTTTCAAATAATATATATATATATAATAATAATATATAATATCTGAATATATATATATATTCAGATTTCACTATATATCATCGAGCTGATCTGTATCAGATTTCATCGCGCTATGTCGAAATGGTTAGTAGTTTCCGAAACTACTCAGACGAAGAATCAACAAGCAGCAGATGTGGTTTTCAACAAGATGGTACCACAGCACACACAGAGAAAAGTTTATATTAGCTAAGAAGTCCAGTGTTGGCGCAATACATGGAGCATTATCGTGATGGAGACTGTCTAGAGGCCAATGTTTCAACGAACATCATCCCGCGGTCTCTGTTGAACATCCCTGTAAAAATCTTTAGTCACATTTCGACCCAGACACAGAAATTCATTATACTCTACTCCGTTACTATACCACAAAAAATCAGCATGCATTCACATGGAAGGGTTCTTTATCTACATTCTTTAGTTTTGTATCTTTCGAAGACAATGTTCCAATTATTCTTTCTTCTTATTCTGTCTTCTCTCTTCAGTACATCCTCATTACGCCTCATCAGCTTCCAATTGAGTTTCTTTTTAATCTTCTCCATCAGCAGACAGTTACTATCCTTCTTTATAGTCGCATGGCAGATATGAACCAGTCTCCCTCTGCAACGTCTGAATTTCAGCGGGTTTAATCTTTGCGCAGAAGACTTTCTATCCATTGAGAATTTATGCATCCTGGTGACCCGGCAAAGACCTTACCAGATGCATTGGTAAATTTCTTGATTATTCTAATTTCTTAAATCTTCCCTAAACAAGACCTAAGAGACCAGTGTGAGTTAAAGGGAAGGAGGTCCGTCGCCGGTCCCTTATAAAACCCTTTAACTGTGATCGCTGAGTGGAGGTCCCGGCGGCGAGGGTCATGGAGTCTTCTGGGGTAAAGAGTTCCGGAGGTAAAATAACCCCCCATTCGGATCTCCGGCGGGGGGCTGCTCCAGGGGGCTCTATGAACAAGGATAGAATCAATGACGGCTCGTTGCCTTCCACCAGCCAAGGCAGTCGGGAACCTGATGCCTACGAAAAGAAGTTGAGGCAGGACATAGCTGAGCTGAAGAACAACATTGGCTCGAGGGAGTTTTCCCATCGTGTCATGGAGAACACAATCCAGCAGCTTGAGTCAGAAATTCAGTCCGTTGACCTGACGAGGAGGTCCCCTCAACAGCATCCCCCGAAAATGACTCGTCCTACTCCTCGAGCATTAGATAATCTGGAGACAGAGAAACTGAAGAGGGAAGAGTTACAGAGCCTGAAAAGTGACTTAAGATACTTGAACACCGAATTATATTACCACCTACTTAAGAGCGGAAGAATAACTGAAAAGGAAAAAAAGGAGCTCAATCCTAACAGGATCGAAGAGGAGAAAGTAACCCAGGAGAAAGAAGAGGAGAAGCAGGAAGAAGAGGTAGTAGTACAACAGGAGGAAAGAAAACGAATAAAGTGGAAGAAAGTGGCCATGATGACTGCCACCTATGGCTTATGGCTATGGTTGAATTTGTAGATAACAAAAGAAGCAGAGCTACAGTCGCCAAGAGGAGTTAGCACAACGACTGTGGAAAGAATAAGTTTCTTCTTCCAGTTGTGAAACAATCGGCAACTCTTGATGGATTGAATGGTCTTTGAGTATGTGTTGTACTCGTCATAGAAGACCGTTTTTATTAACGTGAAGCTCATTTGTGGTTAGCCACAAGTACTTGACAACAGAGTGAAAATATTGCCACATTTCCCTCTTGTCAAAGAGATATCCAGAATTAAATTGGTATTCAGAAAATACAATGGCTGAAGGGCAGTGGAATTGTAATGTTAAACATTGTGGATCAAGTCTGCAAGTTTTAGTAGGTGGAATACATCGCCCTCTGGAATAGTTCTGAATTGTTTTAGGACATTTCAAACTAAAGAAGTATTTGAGATAAGGAAGAAGATGAAGGATTTCACATATATATTGACTATCGAAAGAGTCATTAGGAAGAGCTTATTGATACGAGAGGCCATAATTATATCACCAGAAAGACTCTATAGATATAAAAATATATAAACACCGAGAGCTCATTCATGCTTAGATTCTGACTTAGATCTTTGGAAGTAGAAGCAGTACAAAATAGTGAAATTTCTATTACACCAGAACAGCCTTGGAACAGAAAACAATACTGTTTCAAATGAAAATTAAAAAATAAAGCCAATCGCACCAAAAATGGCGAGGAAAAAACTATCGGAACTGTTATAAAACTGCTAGAAGAAACAATGAAGGACAAGAAAGATATTTTTGGAATACGAAATGCCAACAGAACAAGGGGAAGACAACCAAAAATGTTACATATAAGGCCAGGACCCACAGCAGCTAACAAGTCCCGTCAAATCATCTATCCTCTGGAATGATTTGAACTGTTTTATTGTAACGAAACTCTTGTGACTATTTTTCAATATTCCAATAAAGAAATTAAACAACAGCAGCATAAGTAGAAGGAACCGTGAGAAATGGTTGTATGATAAAACTTCGAGCACTACTGGGTGGTGCCCTCAAAGACAATAATCTGTCCACCGAAAAAATGTTCGATACGACTGTATGTGGAGATCGCTACAAGGCAACCATGTCAGAAAGGAGATTTAAGTTTTTGATAAAATGTCTCAGATTTGATAGTAAAGTAAAAAGAGACGAAAGGAAGGAAAACGATAAACTGGCAGCTGTGCCTGGCCTTTGGAAGCTTCTTTTGCAAAGATGCAGAGAAAACTGCAAGCCTGGGTCGTACTTGGCCATTTAGGAGAAACATGTTGGATTTGAGGGAGATAGTTTTTCCGAATGTACATTCCTTCGAAGCCCAACAGGTATGAGATTAAAATTGTTATGATGTGTGACAATGCAAACAAATATATGGTTGATGCGAAGGTTTATTTTGAGAAAGGAACAGTGCCAGCAAAAACTCCCGCTGCTGATTATTTTGTAAACGAGCTGATAAAAACCATTGATCATTGAAACAGGAACATCACCATGGACAATTGGTTCTCTAGCGTCTCAATGCTCAAAGCACCTCTCCAAAGGAACCTGACAGAAATGGCAACTGTGAATAAAAATAAATCAGAACTTCCAAACAAATTTACTGATAAGAAATTTCAGGATCGGCGAACAGGATCTTCATTGTTTCTGTTTGACAAAGACCTGACAGCAGTCTCCTACAAACAAAACTGGAAACAGATGGTGTGCTTATTGAGCATAATGAATGATGACGCCACGCTGAATGATGGCACAGCAAAGCCGGAGATGATACTGGCATATAATGTTACAAAGGACCAAATCTGTCAACACCATGGACCAAATCTGTCAACACAAACTGTGGTCGTAAAACAAAAACATAACAACTCTGTGTCTTTTATAAAGTGATGAACTTCTCTCTGGTGAATGGGTGTGTAATGGATGTATCTTCACAATAATTTCAGGATGAATGTAGTGAATTTCAAACCAATGTCAAAGCAAGACTTTTGCATAGACCTACACAAACACTTAACAAGACCGTGGAAAGAGGCAAGACTAAGGGAAAGAACATTGAGTCGAGACTACAGGAGGCACCACCAACAAATGACCAAAGGAGAGCAAAAAAATAGTGTGCTATTTGTGTTGTAAAGAAAAAGAGGATGACCACTGCTCCCTGCCAATGTGGAAAGATGATATGTGGAGAGCACCAGAAAAAGATTTTTCCCGCCGGCACCCAAATGCCAGTGTGAAACTTCGCCACTCTCGTATTGACTATACCTTTTCTTCTACAAACTTTAAGCAAAAAGCAAGTTTTAACTGAAAAGTGTTTGTACAAAAGCTCTAAAATATACAAGCTTTTAACTCCACTTGTATACTCGTATTATTCATTTAGTCAAATAAAATTATTTGTGTAATAGCAGTTTCAAAAGAACAAATAAAGTGTACCTAAAACAATGATAATAAATTGGCATGATAATACCATGATTTGCCCTTCGTTATAGACTTTAACGTACATGCCGAGAACCCAACTTTTCTAGGGTTAAAAACAAACGAACGAAGTAAATCCATAATGAATAAAAAATGGTAGGCAAGGGGTCAGTTATATAAATGGTAAGCTATACCAAAAACCAACTCGTAATAGTTGTGTTCGTCATCTACCGCCATCTATTATCCAGCTGCGGAAAGACTTTCAAAGTTCTCGGTAGATGTCACTGGACTACAGGTTTATTTAATTGCACACTTTAGCGAAGTGTAGAATGAGAGCTAATTTAATGGTCACACGCCAAAACGCACTAAATACATGCTCTAGAGTAGTACTAAATGAATTTAGAGTCACAGTTGCAAGAAACGAACGATGTCCAGCTTGTTTCTACAATAATTGAGACCTCAGGACCTTAGGCTAATAAAAGCTACTGATTTGTGTGATTTTGAATAAAATAAATTATAATCCTTAACAATATAACTGGCTTGATGTTACTCAGGACAGAATCCTATGGAGATGATTTGTTACTGCGGCGATGAACTTGCGAGTTCTGTAAGCCATAGAGTAAGTAAGTATTATTCTTAACAAGAATACGACACAAACCTACGTATTTAAGAATTGACTTACAATGCACTATCGAGAAGTGCGCTCCGAAAGCAGAACATTTTATAACTATTGGAAACAGATCTCAACGCTATACGACATACGTAATAATAATACTAATACTAATAATAATAATAATAATAATAATAATAATAATAATAATAATAATAATAATAATAATGCCAAACTGAAAAACTGACTGAGAAATTTAAAGTTCTTTTGAAAAATCTTATTTTAAATTTTGTTGTTTGGAGCACAGAAACCGGATTCGACAGTCAAACTTCGGAGATGAATTCTTCACATCAAAACAGAAAAAAAGTATGTTTGTCATTTGTCGAATTTCAGTTCGTTGTCGTCGAGATACAGCGGTACCAATTTTGAGCCCAAAATCTAGTTTTTTTTTTTGTTTTTGTTTTTGTTAGGTACAATGTTAAATAAAAATAATATTTCGCCGTAAATCATAAGGCATGCATTAAAGTATTTTTTTAGCATTTGATGGTTGATTTAAATTAATATGGGGCATATAATTAGTTAAAATGTGATATTATCAGTTTTTCAGTGTTGCGAACCTGACATTTTTAATGGCACTGCGACGGTTTATTGAATATTTATTATTCCCCAGTATAAACATTGTGAACCACATACGATAGCATTTCAAACTGGAAATATTGTATCAGGTCAGACATGGACAATCAACATATCCAACGTGAAATTTGGTATAATATTCACAGTTGGCAACATTGAGTTCCGTGCTTCACACGTAAAGATTATCATGACTAGGAGCATACCAAATATACAGTAAAACTATTTCCAGTTATTTAGAAAGAATAAACTTGATATCCCGTTGGGAATATTGGAAGCCTAATACAATACCTCCATTTTGAAATGCTATCTTACTTGCCTCACAATGTGTACCATGACTGGAGGAATAACAAATATTCGTCGTAATGTCATTAAAAATATACCAGGTTTGCAACACTGGAAAACTGATGACATCACATTTTAACTCGTTGTGTTGATATAAGGGAGGCGGCCAGGCGGGGCGAGGACCGCAGGGCCCAGAAATTTCGCTTTTCTTTATTTATACGTGATCCACTCTAGTTCACGTTAACAATAACAGATGGTTCTGGCGTCGATTCTGAAGGCGACCTTTCCTACTCCGAATGAATCTTTTTCTTCTTCCAATGGAGGACAACGAGGCTAAGATTGGTAGACAACTATGGCTAGCTTTCACTTGAAATCCGATAAAGAAACACTGACCAACAGAAGAATACCTCAAAATCAGAGGCGCCGGAACCTGGGGGCTGAGACCTCTTGCGCCCACCAATATTTTCTTTCAGGGGGCGCAGCCCCCTCAATATTTCACTTATATTTTTAATGTTATTATTTCTACAAATTGTTTTTCTTGCCTAGATTTTGAAAACTCGATTTTTTTTTAAAAGAACACATAAGAACCTTTCCTACAGTTATTACAGATTAAGTATTTCTATTCCTGTCGCATAAGGACGTGTTTCTGTCTTGTACCGTGTGGCGCTGACGACTGTTGTTGTCAGTAGGTAATCTGTTGAGGTGTACTTTGCTTTATGATGCTCGATGTTATGGAGTAGAGTGTAGTCGTAGGTGTGGGGTCAGTGGACCTTGCCGCTTCCTACCCTATCCTCAGAAAAAACTGCAGGACGCACTGATATCACCCCGAAATACCATAATTGCAGAAAATCTTTTTTATCCTTCTGAGAAAAACAAGGGAATAGCCCTCACTACATTGTCAGTTTGTCATTCATTGTTTTGTTTTTGTCCATTGAGGATCGTGTTTGGAATGTCGTATACGAGCGAAGCCTGTAAAATTATCAAGAATGTGGTCGATTTCTTTGACCCAGAGAAAGAGGCTACATCAGGTTGATCTCTCTCTCTCTCTCTCTACCCCGTGTGTTTAGATAGTACATTCAACTGCAGTGTGTTTTTTTTTTTTTTTTTTTTTTTGCAAAGCACCCAATTCGTGTTTGGACAATTTTTCTTTTTCTAGATTCGAAATGTTAAAAAATATTTGGTAAACTGATTTGAATTATTAAAATTTTGAAAGTAGTTTCTTTTAGCCTGTCAGCAATTCATGCTAGTGAGTTTGATCCTCAAGGAGAAGGAAACGAATTGCCTAAATCTGTTTTGTGAACATCCGCAGAACCTTAAATTGGAACCTGCGACTAAAAGTTTCACCACATTTTTCTCTTTAAAAAAAAACACGACTGCGTGTGAATGTTCAAGATTAATTTGTGTAATATCAGGTCTTCCATAGTAACATTCTTTCGTTGAATAGGTTATTCAAGTGGCCGTAGCTGAGTTAGTAGAGCGTTGACTTCGCACACGAAAGGTCTTGGGATCGATCCGTGCGACCGGTCATCCTAACAGGTATTTCCTCAGTCATCCCAGGCAAATGCCGATATGGTAACTCAAACGTATGCCCTGGCTTAGTTCCTTCCTACCCGGCATGAGCTACATTTGCCTAAAGTCCAAAAATAAAATTGAAATTTCTCACTGTCAAAGGTCATTTATTCATACATATAATTGCGCCTAAGAGTCTATGAAAGGGTTGTCCAAAGTAATTCATGTACAGTATGTAAGGTATATTGATGTGTTCGTTTATTAAGTTCATTCACTCATTCGTCCATTTAACCGAGTGTAGCTTTGTGTCTCGTGGTGTTCTACTAAAACGGTTTCGGAAAACAGAGTTGGACATAATTTAGCTCAGAATAATGTGATAAAAGTAATTAGATAGGAGTATATCGTGTTCCGATTAATATTGAAGTTAACGGTGTGTTAAAAGTTCTTATCGCCGGGTTAATTGATTTTTGCAATGTTTATACTTCCTCCTGAGAAATCAATTTTGCTGGTAAAGATTTTTTTCTGCAAGATACCATAAAACTGTGTAGACCAGGTAATTTAATTCATGTACCTACGTTATTTGAAGATATTCATCTATCCATTCATCCACAATCACTAGGGATTCACGCAGGTTCCGATTCTACTACTGATCGACCTGATTGGAGTTTCCAGTGCTCTCACCAGACAAATGAGAGGATGATATCTAGACAAAAGCTTTGGCGCTTCCATTCCAATCCCCTTCCCCGGAAGAATGCTCATTCTGATTGACTTTTTAGTATTCTTTCACCTTACAATAACTACGGTTAAAAAGAGATCGCACAGAGATTTTGTAAAAAGAAAATGGCTTGTTAGAGACTTAATATCAGTACTCAATTTCTTAAAGGATTGCTCTCCTCTGCGTGTAATTGTCTTCTGAAGTAAAGCAGTATTATGGATCATAAGCTGAGAAGGTAATTTCGTTCTAGTTTTGGGATTAATTTACGGCCTGGGCCAAAGATGCCTAAAGGCCATTTTTAAACAAGCGCAATTTAATAACTTTTTGAAACATGGAATGTCATTCAAGAATACGAATTCATTCACAAATAAATAGGCTTCAATTTCTAAAAGACTCGTCGTACTAATTGCCTATGTACCCTTTCTCCGGCATTCACTTTAAACGATCCGCCATGTTTTTTTTCTACATGTCCTGCAAATTTCAAGTCAATATCTTTATTCGTTAGCTTGGTAGAAAGAAATATGTAGAAAAGTGTCCGCAAGTGGAAACTGTCGTCTTGCTTTCGGACCCTGCTGGAGGATAAAACCTCAACTCGAGTATGATCACGTTTTGTTCATGGTTCAGCAATGTGTTTTATGTAGAACTTATTCACTTGCTTCTGTCAGAGGCCAATCATTTACACAGTGCGACAGAAAGATTGGCCTAGTCACATCACACATAAACATACGCGAATTAGCCCGACATCGAAAAAAATATATTATTTTCGATTCAAAGTAAATTTTAAGAAATTAGTGCCATAGCTAGAACGGTGTTTAAAATGTTTTTTGGGCAGCAACTTTGAATCCAAGATGGCGACTTTTTCAAAATGTTGCAATATTTTCCGAAACTACTCTTAATAATACACTTTTATGCCAAATTTCGTATCTCTAGCTGAAACGGTGTTCAATATTAATTTTTGGAACCCGCTATTTTTAATCCAAGATGGCGTCTTTGGAGACATTTTATAATATTTTCTTAATCTCTTGGTCATGATGTACCGTCATATCAAATTTCGTTTTTCTAGCTCCAGCCATTTACGCTGTGGCACTATGAAATCTTTGATTGCCGTCAAAAGAGCACATAACATGCGTACACAATTTTCACTATATTTTCACGCAAAACTTTGAATTCTATGAGGTTAGTTAACAGTTTTCAAATCTGATTCTCAGCGCTTCATACTGGTGTCAACGACATAAATATTCTTTCACAAACTCCTTGGTAATATTCAACCTAAATCTTTATTAGCTGTTTACCAGAAATGGCTCTATATGCCTTCTTCCGGCAATGTTCTCAATTGCAACGTGGTAACGAGACGCAAGTTCAAGATGCAGTTGTTTGTTACCAAACTACCATCCCTTCCTCTCAATAAATCTTTAAAGTCAAAAGGCCAAGATACAGAAACTACCGACTTTGATTACGTTTTCAGCCAAACTCACGGGAGGCCTAATGTATTTGTTGTGCATTTAAATCGGTGTCGTCCCACTTCATCGCTTCTCGTAAAGGGCTGTGGTTTGTCCCACTTCATCGCTCGTGATGACGAATGTAACAATTGATGGTTGTGAGCTCCATTTCATCGCTCGGAGGGAAGAAACTACCTCGAAACAAATCAGCAGTTGCAAACGTGGAATATATAAAAATATAAAGAAAAGTAAACAAATCGGCAGTTTCTATGGAAACTAATGCTCTCAAATTGAACAAACTTTTCTTCGTCTGATGCCTTCAATATGTTTTTGCGGATACCTAATGTCGCTGACCGATTTCACTGACAACGGTACCCCTAGGGACGTTGCACGAGCTCTGTACATGCTGGACTTGTAACCTGGCAGAGATGGCATCTTGGTAAGAAAATCCAGACGTCTATCTCTTGCTTAACCAAATTCCTCCTTAAATGTCTTAGGAACTGGTGTGAGTTCTTCCCTAGTCCTTTCCCTGGAACTGTTTTCAGACATGTCAACTTCAATTGCAGCCACATCGGGAACGCAAGAATGTGTCTGCTTACGAATAATCGCATTACCCACATTTATAGTGACATTGTCCCTGCATGGGTCTCACTTTCAATATTTATGTACACATTGCCAACAGCCCGAACCACCTTTCTGATTTTCTTTTGATTGAACTCGTAACCTTCGTAAACTAATAATCTTTTTCCTCTCGTGCTTTGAATAATCTGAACTGCCTCCATTTTCCGATCAGAGAACCTGAGAAGATAATAGAAACGAAAAAAAGATAGATTAAGGTGCTTGACTAACATGAAATCAAATTCCTCGTTTTATTTATTTATCGTAAATAACTCCTAAATTAACGAAATTAAGCGAAAAGTGGACACTTTGTGATGCACTACACAAAAAGCGTTGCAGTCACCACCTTTTAAAGAGCATTTGCTGTGTTGTAATCGCTAATCAGGGCCGGATTTTTAAATAGGCTAAGTAGGCTGTAAGCTAGAGCGGCAAATTTTAACTTTTTTTTTTTTTTTTTTTTTGAAACTGCAAATTTGGTAAAACAGAACTTGTGTACTTATTTATCGACTTAAGCCTGAAAAATATGAACTAAAAATATTTTGAGCTCCAAAGATAACAAATTGTCGGTGTATTTCTTTTATTGAGTATCAAAATACAAGTAAACAAAAGAAGTGGATATTTATTCGATAGGCCACTAACTATACGGTTTGATTTTCGGTATCTGAAGCCTCGGATGAAATGTCTTTTCATGATGTGAAATAAAGATATGCAGAAAATTAAAATCTAGTAGCTCTACAGGAAATTATATCGCATCTTGTGGAGGTGTACCTGATGTTGGTCTTTTCATCTTGCATTTCAATGGCAGAATTATTATATTTACGTATCTGCTTCTACAGTGTGTACGAAAAGTCACCGAACCTTGTGTTTAGAACCGTGTAACTCAAAACCTAAATGGAATGAGAGGAAACGCTTTCTTCGAAGATAAAGAGCTGTATATTGAGAAAATTTTGTGATACAAAAATATTAAATGTCATGCACGATTAAATAATAAATATTCAAAATGTTGCCAGAGACAAAAAAAAAAATGCTAGTCGAATATATTGACACACAAAACTCACTGAGGTAAATTGTTGCAACATTTCTTAATACCACCGAAAAATCGGGATGATCATCTATTGAATTTGACGGAAAATGTACGCTAATGAAGTCTTACAAACATTGCACAAGGGTTTTATTGAGCTATTCCCAAAATCCATGTTTTTGCACTATTACGAATCACACTGGCAACACTGCTGTTGTCAAGTGCCACTGACATACGTGTTTCACCTCTGGCTAACACTCTAAGGAACTTTTAAGAAAAACGGAGAAACTTGGTGATTTTCGAAAATATGCGATAAAGTATATACACCTTGCAACCCTGAAATATTGGTTGCAAATAACATTTTGACATTTGGAAATCGGTGGTGCAACCCTGAGAAAGGTATCCGAAAACATTACTAAAGGTACAAAGTTATGTATCCAAGAAAATGGTGGACACTGAACATTTGCTATAATTTATAGTAATGTGGTCACTTCAGGGTTGCAAGGTGTAGATTATCGCATATTTTCGAAAATAACCGAGTTTCTCCTTTCTCCTCAAAAGTGCCTTAGCCAGAGATGAAACACGTCTAGTGTTGCAAGTGTGGCTCGCAATAGTGCCAAAACATGGATTTTGGGAATAGCTCAATGAGAATCTAGTGCCATGTTTGTAAGACTTCATCAACGTACTTTTTCCGTCAAAATCAAAAGATGGCCATCCAGATTGTTCGGTTCTATTGATAAATGTTGCAATAATTTACCTCAGTGAGTTTTGTATGTCAATATATCCGATTTACAAATCTTTTTTTTTTTCGTCTCTGGCAACATTTCGACTATTTAATAGTAAATCGTGCATGATATTCAATATGTTTGTATCACATTTCTTTTGAACATACAGGATTTTATTTTCGAAGAAGGCGTTTCGTCTCATTCCATTTAGCTTTTGAGTACACGGTCCTAAACAACGGGGTCGGTGACTTTTCGGACACACTGTATAATACAGTCAAATCCAACATGAAAACGTACTCCCATCTTTGCACGGTCAACTTTCCTTACTATAACAAAGGAAAGAAATTTCCCGCTTGCTAGTGCTTTTCTCAGTGTTCATTTCATCTTATGTTGGTTAAGGACTGCTAAACTTTACTTACAAGGAAACTGTCTCCGGTGGGACACGAAAATCAGCATGAATCTTCCACAGTGCATTGTTGATGTTATCATCTAATTTCTTGTCGTACAACACCATTCAAACAACATCTGTTCTAAAGAGTAATCACTGGCAACGGAATTGTTTGCATAAATATTCCGTCGAGTTTATGCCCTTTCATTCTATTCTTTCAGTCACTATTTCTTTCTTCTTCCCCAGTAGCACACAATCGTTGAAAATACGTGGATTAAACGTTAGTACTCAAACATCATGTTAACGTTGTAAGTGTACCGAAATGTCCGCCTGTTCAACGGTTTATTCGACGTTGAATAATGGTTGAGAAGAAATGATGACGAAACGGGTTTAGTTGACCAAAACAGAGCACGAAAGCTGTCTATTGGTATACACACATTTAGTTTCATTTTATCTGTTGCTTTCATCATGACATACGGTGTTGATTTCTAAACAGTAAATAATCAGAGAGGTTGCTGTGGGGTTCGAACACAGGAACGTTCTGTACTTCTCGTTGGTAGCTCGACGCGTTGATCACTTTTCCAAGAATCCACCTGGAGAGGCCACTACTCTTTTACTGTATCGTTGGAATATAGTTTAAAATTCAACCTGTTTTCAACATACACATGAAAACATGAAGAATATATTTATTTTCATTGTATTTGCTTTTAATTATAATATTTAAGCAATTAAATTAGAAATACAAGTGTGAAATGCAATCTAGAACATAGTATGAATGATAGTTGACAGTACGTCACATTAACGTCGTATCAACGAAATTCTAGCTTCGTTGAAATATAGTTTAAAATTCAATCTGTTTTCAACGTGCACATGAGAACACCAAAATTAGTTTGCGTCATTCAATTAGTTTTTAATTATATTTTTTTCACATAACATTAGTAAGAAATGCATTAAACAAAATCTATTAGACCATAGTTGAAAATAGCATATTGAATACACGTTGTATTAACGTCTTATCTACGCAATGACTTCTTTGTTGAAATATGAAACGTATTTTTTTCAACCGATAACGGTTAATGAACGAAATGAACCTAAAATCAGCGTTGAAAAACACGTATGTGTGCTACAGGGGTTATCATAGAAGAATATTTGCTGGGTTCCAATAATAGACCCTGGACGACACAAACCATGACATCATTAAATGCAAACTAATAAATAATGAAGTATCGAGTCAGTTTATTTATGCAGCTTTACAATGAACACTTTTAATTGCTTTAGCTTATCTGACAAACATGTTTCATTATCGATTCCTCAGGATTACCTCCATAGACAAAAGTCATTGTTCAAAACTCTTAGAAGTCAATCTTCTGATATCATACGGTAGACTTCTTCTCCATTGCCTTATAAGATAAGTACACAACTATTATCTCGAAAGGATTCGATTCGTTATTGCAATTATTTATTAATGAATAAGTGTTGTTATGTGCTAGTAAGTTTGACACTTTAAATAAACGAGTTCCTTCCAAAAATTATACCTCGAACTACGTATTAAGATACAGGTATATTTATACATTGTGTTGGTTAGGGACAATGTATGATCCGTTTTTTCATTGTGGGGTCGTATTAACTTAATACGCCACTTTCACTTCTAAAAATCGTGAAAAATGAAAGTTATTGTACAAGTCTGAAATGTTGCATAATATTAGCTTATGATCCCATAAACCAAGTGCACTATGTGGTCCCATGAAATATCTCCTATGTCGCTGGGGATACGCACGTCTTTTTACATATATTTGTAAAACTGTAACAGAAGTCACACCTTCATGATCGAATTATTTACCACTGAAAAAATGGATATCGATTATGTTGCATTTTTGTCATTATTTTTCTAATCTGCTTGAGCGTGTAACACATATTTATAGAAAAAATAGATGGAGGTTGGCAACAAAATGTAAAAAAATCCATTGTTTTGAGAAAAAATCGAAATGTAATAGTGAATTAGATTGCTCACAACAGTCAAGAGTTAGTTGACCGGTTGTATGTTTTTATAGTAAGGCTTCTCGAAATAAATAACGTGAAGAGGTGAATATTATTTGAAATGTAAGAACTCAGTTTACAATGCATATATTTCAAGAGTGACCTTCTGTTACATGGTGACCGCCGTTACAATGGCTGTGACCTCCTGTTACTTACCAGTGACCGTTGTTACAATGACTGTGACCTCCTGTGAGTTAAATGTGTCCATACAGCGTGAGCTGCATGATCACCACTTTCAAATACTGTGCAGTACGAAGTGCTTTCTGCTTTAGATATACTTGTATTGTATTTGTACACAACCACAGTATGTAAGGATAGATAAGTTTTTTCTGCACCGATGTGCATGCTTTGCACTTCATCTGAATATTTACATTAACAATTTTCTGAAAAATCGACACGAACAATAGTTTCATTATACTTTAATTGTTCCCTGAGCATCTTCATCTCACGCTGCTTATATATAAAATGGAAGAGATGTTTTCTGTAGGTTGCGAACTGACTTTCCAATTTTGAACAAAATTCAGTCATATTAGAGCTGGTAACGTAAATTTTTCTTAGTTTTTTGCACAAATTTCCACTCAGAATGAGTATGTTGTTTGTTGTTCTCAGAAGTGACTCCAGCTGTTCCAGAAACATTAAGCTTCGAAAATCCTGGAGTTTCAATATGACTTTCAGCTGTAACAGGATCCTCAATTGGTTTCTGTGGCACAGTTATATATTGTTGCTGCTTGAACTTCATTTTACTGTCGCATCTTTGACAAGTTCCCAACATGCACTCTTTTCTCTCTTGGGAACACACACTTTTCTCAACATCATCCTGAAGAGTATCACCCACGATACCAAGTTTCTTAGCCTTTTTGTGGATTAGTTTCATATTAGCACATAGCAAGCAAAGACAAGTTTTCCTATCCGAAGCTTTTGGGGAAACCACCTAAAATGGTTTCACATTTTCTGAAAGTTTCATAACATATGTAATTATTTGGATACATTCGAAGAAATTTCTTTTACAAGTTTTTTTATTGTATCTAAAAGTAACTGTTTCTGGTGTTGCTCTCCCTTCTTACAAACAACGTCTTTCTTTCCATGACACATTCTTGAATTTGCTTCATCAAGATAAAAATGTAACACAAGTTTTGCCGTAGCTGGTGAAATTGTATTTTTGGCGCTCCATGTGCGTTTGACTGCTTTGCTTACTATTCTTCTGTAAGATCTGTTACTTATTAGCTGATTGGCCTGTTTTATGCAGCGATACTTTTTAAGTTTCTTTGTTGATATAATTTGGAAGAAATTTTCCTGTTCTGTGGTGTTACGTTTTATTTTCTTCTTCACATCTGCGAGGTTCGATACAATTCATTCAGTGAAAATGAACCGTTTCCTTAGTGCACTCGGAAGTTTGTATCCACGAGCTAGATTTCAAATCTTACTGGTAGGAGAAGGAGATATTGTCATCTTTAAACGTTGTAATCGCTTTTTATATTTATTAGCAAACCTTTCCCAATTTTTGGTCTTCATATGTTCCTGTTCTACTTTACTCTGCAACGCCGATATTTGCTTCATTCTACTATGTTTCTTCCTCTTCTGGGGCATCAATACAGGAGCTGGCGGGTTCTCTTCACTATATGGTAATGTAGTAGTCTCCAATAATCGTTCAGCTGCTTTTTGCTTTTCTCTGTACTTGCGCACCCTCGCCAATACCTTTTTTTCTATCAATTCTCTTTTTCCTTTCCGTCATATTTTGTCTAGTTTTCCAAATACCTGCTTCTTTTCTTGCTGCATTGTTTCTTCTATCGTACTCTCTTTCTTTTCACGTTCATCTTCAGTCATTTTTGCACGTCTTCCTCGGTCTTTCCTTCTCTTTTCTTCAAGTGCCGAATCACCAAGTTTCCTTCTTTTCCTAATTTTCTTCTGTGAAAAAGGACTCTCATTTCGATCATGTTTCAAATGTCCTCGTAGGGGTCTTGATTTTGAATTTGTAGGAGTCTGAAATTCCATTGCTGCTATATACGAAGTAAAAGGAAATAAACAAATGTAAGGAAATCGTTTCGAATTTTAACTTTAAAATGTATTCGTTTTATAATATTGGTCATAAGATGCTGAAAAAAGTACAAAATCCCGTTGTTGAGCAAAATGACAGTGTGTATCTCATACCGATGACAGCATGTAACCTGTGAACAAGTGGAATGAAAGATATTAAGAACATATCTATTTCATTTGCTACTTTTATAACTTTTGACCAAAAAGGTCCTTTTCCTTCAAGCACTCTGCACATAAAGAGCATTTCAAAAGGAAGTATTTTTAGGGACTCGTAATCAGTGTTCTGTAGAAAGATTCCAAGTAATTAGAAGTAAGTAAGGCCTATTTTTCTAGCATACGAGTTGTAGGACAAAATAAAGTAATTTCAAACCGAGTCCAGCTTCTCGATGTATACTTCGTTTCTCAAAGCTATGTAAAATCTCTGTAACTCAAGTTAAACTACGAACTCTGATGAATGAATATATTACAGTTCCAATT